>JAHWXV010621383.1:0-13561 GCA_024586415.1 Phrixothrix hirtus | reverse complement strand
TATATATATATGTATATGTCAAATTGCTGTTTCGAGTTTCACTTCGCGTATGTGGCAGGCCTCTATTGGAGCCTTTGTCTTTGCGACGACGTTTCGGCAAAATCTCATCTGCCATCCTCAGGCCTGGTTTATTTGTCTACTTCTGCTTCTTATTATACGATAACAGTTATCAAAAATAGAGAGATCCGGGGAGGCTTAATTGGCTCTTGTCTCTTGGTTTTGAGTTTTAAAACGATAAGCATCATATGAAATATGCTTGTCGATAATTTTTAAGAATTAAATTGAATAATTCCAAATATTAATAATAAAAAGCCAGAAACATATGGCAAATTAGTTTTACAATAAATAATTTTCGAGAAGTTTGTAGTTGTTTACCGTTTTAAAATTTATAATAACTGGGCTTTCAGTTATATCACGTTTAATATCAAATCGAAATAATTTAATAGTAATTCACTCACTGAAATTCTGTAGTACGCTCATAAATTTTTTGATCCTTAAAGAAGCAAGGAGCGAAAACTAAGATTCCGAAGAAGTTTCGGGGTATATACCTCTCCAAGAAAAGGCATATTAAGTTATGCTGAATAACTTAAGGTCGACTAGAATTAACTCTACGAAAAAGACATTCACGGAATTTACCGTCTGCTCATTGGGGAAACAAGAATTGTATTGAATAAATAACTGAAGCAACGGATACTTAAATCTATAATTGTTGATGATCTTTTTTAGAATCTATTTGGCAAACTTTGTTTATTAAAGTTCTAACGTTACCGTATTCATGAGGGAGAAATCTTCATCTTTATAAGCAGAGTAATCAAGGGAAAGTATACTTTATAGCTAACACAAGAATTTGTTAGTTGGTATAGTACCTAACTTTTATCTTTGATTCTGCTATCGTAACAATTCTAGTTGAACAGTTACATTCAGAATTATTATGTTACACCCAGCCAGCGACCGTCTGGGAATTCATGAATTCGAGGAAAATAGTTTGAGATCAAGAAGAAACCCTTAAGGAAATAGTTAGACAAAAGGGGATATGCCATAAGATTACTTCAATGTATTATTTATTATAGAAGATATAAAGCCCTGTGTCATTCAGTCAAATGCTTGTAAATAAGAAGCTTTATTTAATTTTATCTGTTATTATTGTTTATATTTCTAAATTAGTTGCAAGATAGAACAATTCAATTACAATATCTTACAGGTACATTCGAATGCTTCAGGTATGACCATTATACAGATTTAAGATTTAAATTTTTAGTGATATAAATTCTGGTTATCAAATAAGTCTTAAGGATTCGCGAGATGCCTTTGGAAACGAAATAGTAACGGACGCACGATGCGAATTACTCTCCAAGAGTCTCTAGTTAAACCATTATTAACATACACCACC
The DNA here is from genome assembly GCA_024586415.1 of Phrixothrix hirtus. Taxonomy (NCBI): domain Eukaryota; kingdom Metazoa; phylum Arthropoda; class Insecta; order Coleoptera; family Phengodidae; genus Phrixothrix; species Phrixothrix hirtus. The sequence continues at coordinate 12,171 of JAHWXV010621383.1, read as the reverse complement.
AATTATCCAATTATCTTCTTCGTCCCGTAGGCCAGGGTACTTATTCAGTAAATATTTCAATAGTTTTTCACCATACAGTTTCCATTTATTAAACTTAATTGGCTAGGTTTTAACTAAACATTACATTTTTGTCAGGATTTGGAGAAGTGTGTAAATAGTACATATAAAATTGGAAGTTATTTAGATACGAAATACATGTTGTTTTCCGGTGAATAATATCGTAACATACTGCTGCAATCTAACAACCCTCTGAACGGGCCGATCGGTAAGGTTTTTGAGGCTGTACCATCAAACAAGACATTAGTGGTCGGTTATTACGGTAAAATGAAAGTTTTCAGTATATGATCTGCTTTTCAATAAGCCACAACACAAGACATCTTTTTTCAATAACGGAGTAATTTCGCCCGTTCTTAGTAAGAGAATAGTTCTAATAGTAAATGATGTGTTCTTAGTCGCTAATTTTCTAAGTAAAAACGGTGCCAATGCCCAAGTTAGACACTTTTTTCTATATACTAAAGGGAAACGAAAAATCCAGATAAGCAAGTAGAAACTGAAATGAAACAATCTTTAATATTGTTAGGAGCGACTTCGTAAAGGTTTGATTAAGTGAATTTCATTTTTCTGGACTAAGACTGAAAGTAGAGCAACTATGGTGGAACAATTTGGGGTGAAACGCCTATACCATAAGGTGATTTGACTAATACTGCACCTATCTTAGGTATAAGGATATTGATGAACGTTGACACCTTATTCGGATCAACTATTAAATCATTTGAATTGACAACATAGCCTATATACTTTAATTCTGATAGATAAACGTTACATTTGTTTTTCCTGTCTTAAACTCTCGACTAATAAATGAGCTAAAACTCTATCCAAAACTTCGAGGTATGAGTATTTGTCATGGATGCAAATAATTGTACCATCTAAATAAACGAACATGAATGGTTCAATATCCGTACCAAGTACAGTATCGATTAGCCGTTACTGTAAGGTCTGAGCATTAGATAAATCAAACGGCACTCTTTTAAAATAAAACAGTTCTCTGTAAGGAACCGTGAACACCGTAAATTGACTGTCTTTGTTTTTATTTGGGATCTGTCAATTTCCAAATTTAATGTCTAAAAAGAAAATATACCGGGCATGTTTTAAACGGTAAAGGATTAGCAAGGACACAAGGAGGCAGGTAATTTCCTTGAATATTTAACTCGCAAAAGTCCACGCAAAATCGGTAAAAACTACTTTTTTTTTTCTTAACGAGTTAGGAAACTTGAACCTCCCCAAGCACTAGTTGCTTTTTTTGAGCGACACAAACTGAGCATCTTATCAAATTTTAAACGTATTTGATTTTGAATTGATGGCCGAAACTCACGTGGAGAAGCTATATTATGTCGAACAGACTTCGCGCATCTTAAAATATATGAATGTGTTTCTGAAGAAATATCGATGCACTATGAATGTGGGAACTAAAATGACTAAAACGTCGTCTGCATTAGAAAAATAAAGTAATCTTTTGAATAAATTTGGAACTATGGCGATATCCCTCCAAATAGCAACGCCTATAATTAATGCATGGGGTATATTGGCTACAACTAACATGTTATAAGTGACCTTTTTGCCATATGATATGAAATTTTATTCTTATTTTATTCCGTCTTCGAAATGTGTATTAATTTCTCTTCAATAAAATTCAGCAAACCAGGAAATTGTGTTCCCGAATATTCAATCGTAACATAGGCTCTTTCATCTTCTTGACATTGACTCATGCCCAGCATGATACGTAATTATTTCGGTCAGATGATCTTTTCTTCGCATCAATTACATTTTGAAATTGGCGGATTGGGCATGTAAAAGAATGCGAAGCAAAATCATCCCGTATTGCTTTGTAGTTTTGGTCAAATTCCAACATTTAGAACAAGTGTACAGAGTAAATACAGGACGCATAATTTTATAGTCGTTAATCACCTATCCTGCATAATCATAATGCTATAATTTCAGTCTCGAACTCAATCAGAAATTCTTTGATCACTCACAGGTGCATATGTTCCTTGCCGAATTTATTTTATCACCTGAAGACAACAAATTAAGTGATGTAGGAATATATATTTACACTACATCGTAAGGGGCCTCTCTTCATCTTCAAACAAGCTTCTAAATTATCACTCCAATTCTCCCTTGACTTACAAAATTAGCCTTATAAAAATCACTGAAAGAAGGATTTTAAAAATTTTATATACTGACTATATTCAAGATGAATTAAAAATTCTAAAAACCACTTTTTACGTAATAATTATCCCAATTGTTCACTTACAGAGTCATTTAATGCCCCAAGATGCGTTTGAACCACACGTAGAAAACTGTCTTTAACCCTGTAGATTATTTAATCCAAATAACTCGGAAATCGAATCCCGGCAACCAAAACCAAAGGGAGGTTACTCGATAGATGCAATGCAGAAGGTTGCTAAAATAAAAAAACACTCTCCCCTCTAGAAATAAACTAACTAATTCTTCATTTTACCATTCCTTATACTTTTATGGAAACTATCCGGTACATCTGAATATCAGAGCAACCTTTTTGTTTCCAAACATAACGTAACTTTCTTTTTCTCATGGGACCCTCGTTTGTAATTGCCAGCGCGGCGCCGCTAGCCTCACGTCGGTCGGTTACATAAGCGTCATGAATATAGTAACCCAGACACCTTTAGATAAAAATATTAATATTGCATCGTTTGAGATTTCTTTGTTTAGTTTTCTCGGGTATTTCTTGATTAGTATTAACCTTCAGAATAACACGAATTAACATATTTTTTCAACAAAGCTGGTTTATATAAAGAAACACAGTAAGTTTAAATTATATATTGCTATTTAAAATTCTTTACAGATGAATTTATTTTCTACCTAAATTTATTGTTTAGCAACGAATAAGTTTGGTATAACTTGAATGCAACGTCAGAAAATGATTTTATAAGTTGCTATACAAAGTGGATTGAATTAATTCGATACACTGATTTTATTTATTCTTATGCAATTAAATATTAGACGATTAAATAAACATCCCTTACGCTACTAAAGTGTTATCTTACTACTTATACACATGGTACTGCGAAAACAACAGTAAAAACTGATTCTATATACACAGTGATGCGAAAACAACAGCAAGAGCTGACAGCGATAGCGAGTCACGTTAGTCCCTTGGTATATAATATTCTATTTTTATCGCAAGACACATCATCGAATACAAATATAGAATTTGGCTTGGCTTCCCATTGCGGCATTATTGTCTCGTTTCCACTAAGAACGTAATAGTTTACTCTCTCATATTACTTGGGCCAATAATTAATCTGTGAATTGTATTGCTTAACACCTCTCCATTGTTAATCCATTTCCTATGTGAATTTAATTCCAAATCAAAATTCACTACGGGAAAAAGCATGCTTTTGTTTAACAATTTTCATCTTGCGTACAAACCTCTTAAATCAACAGAAACACTTGAATTGAACTTATTGTATATTTATTACTATTATTAAAATACAGTTCAATGTATAATTATCATCCTCTTATTTCTTCTTATAATATTTTAACTTCGTTAGTTAAATGGCTGGATTGAACGATTATGTCATAAATAATTAAACAGAAAATTATCTCATCCACTTCAAAGTTACTGAACGCTTCATTCTGCTTCGAAAAATCTATCACAAAGATTGGATATTCCTTAAACCTTTTATAATTGATTTCCGGTTCAATATTGTTCTTGTCATAGTAACGACGTTGAAAATAGATAGATAATGTATCCCGGAGAATAATTTTCGTCAGTAAAATTTAGTCGCATATGTTTATACGGATATTTTTAAGAATTTAATTAAAGAGTTAGCTTTGAAATAACGAGATTCTTAAATTCGGATGCATCAGCAGCCATGGTACGAACTTCGTTGGTTTATCTGAAAGCCAACTAAGATTCAGCGCGGCTTTCGAAGTTTAATTGATGTCGTGATTGGCTAGATATGTTCGCGTTTGTTTTAATACAGATAATTCGTATAATTCCCATTGTCTAAAAGCCAGCGAAATTACTGAGTTTGTATTCAGTTTACTGTACAGGCCAAGTTTTGCTTGATTATTTTACATTATATGGGGCACTTACTAGCAAATATTTGTTAAAGTAATTGAGAAATTTACTACGCCTTTGTACCAATCGTGATGTGTTCGGACCTAATTAAAATTAACATTTGCCTCATGTATATTTGAGCGAATTCAAGCTATACATTACTTTTTCTGAGTATTTACAATATGCTGAGTTGGGAATGGTAACCTCCGCAGGCACAGTTCCATTGTGGTCGTTTTTTATCATCCATGCTGCAAGCGCTAACTTATTGTTTTCATGCGTTGAATAAGATACATATTCCTTATGTTGCTTTGGCGGCCCCTGTTAATCGACATAGAGGAACTTTGGGTAATATGGAATACTATTTACTTTAAGGCGTGTATGTATATTTGTAAGTATGTATGCTTATATGTATGTACATTTTTGGTGTGTCTAAATACAACTAATATAAACTTTGCCTATTTATAATTATTTACCCATTGTTAAATGTTCTCTTGAATATTTTAATCAATCTTAAAATTACCTTTAAAGAAAATTTATCCTTGCCGGGTAATATGAAATAGGCGGTTAATATGAAATAGAATGTTAAAATGAAGAAAAACAAAAGAAGATAGATCATTAACTACGTTTAATTTATAAACAATCCTTAGAAAAATAGTTAATTAAATTGCGGTAAAAAACTTTTAAAGTATTGCAAATTCATTAACTTTTTAACATAAAATAATATTAGCAGTTACCACTTTCGAACATGGCGTTAGAGAATGAAATATGTGAGATATAAGATAATTACTTGTATTAACCTACTTCATCTATTTACAAAAATTACAGGTATATTCAGCTTTTTCCGTGTCAACACAGTCTTGCATGAGCCCATATGGAACACGTCAAACACTGTATCCAACTCCCTCCTCCAGAATGTTTTGAAAACTTGCCGTTACAAAACATGTACTTTAATTCTTGGTCGTCTGGTGTAGAAAATGGTATAAAATTTAATACAGAAAATACGTCAGAATGGTAAGAGAAATCATCAGCACTTGATTCATCTTTTTCAGGGGAAGTGAACAGTTTTTTAACGGATTTTTTGTAGCTTATTCCTTTTTGTTTGAGAGAAGCATTTTTTGGAAGATTTTTCATTCACACAATTAGAACTCCTTTAATTGAGTTTTATATGGAGATCAAGTTAGGATAGCGGATGTCCTCGGTTTCCTAACTTTATTAGATGTCTTTCTCTTTGGCGGGGGAGGTGAACAGTGGTAGGGCAGGACGAAACTTGGCTTAGTATCCTTACGTAAACTTCTCTACTCGTCAGCTTGCCCAGGGATTCTTTTTGGATTACTGATAACAGGATTCTCAGCACTGGAGGCAGAAGAATCATAACTTTCCTCTACACTGGGCCTAGTTGTTATTGTCAGGAAAGCTGCAATAAAATCTTCACCAGAGAAAACATTACGGTTTAAAGAATAAATGCCAATAGCGTTAATGGTAATGTTTCCTCTTTGTACTTTTAAGTGTGCACAGCCAAATAATTCCATCATATCCAATACAGACAATGGTCGTGAGCTGTGTCTTAAAAATGATCTTACTTCTTCACTATAGTGTTTTTAGAGGTCCTATAAAAGTTTTATCTAATGGTTGGATCTATGCGATGCATGAGATGGCAAACATGGGATAGATACACGATTTTCCCTAACTAAATTTATAACATCTATGTTACGTTTGTGCGTTCAATATACATCAACAATTAGCAGTCGAAGACTTGGTATGAGAAATGAAATGTTGAAACCATTTGATGAAAATGTTAGTCGGTATCCAACTTGATGGACGGTAAGCCGCAACAGTTCCGGGTCGAGCACCTTTCATATTTTGCCTAGGAAAAATCACTAGATGAGGGACAAAATGACCCCCAACACTCATACAGGCAATAACTTTCAACAGCAAACATCTCTCTGCTGACGTGAGAGACTAAATCTGTTTCTTGGCTTTAAGGTTGATGACGTGTGGTATTTTATTTTGAACCACTGGCGATTTGAGCAGGATTTCATAGCTTCCGCTTCTTTTGCTCTTCTCCAGTCTTCTTTGGTATGACTGTAAATGAAACTAACAAATTAAAAATCCTATATAATAATTGTGTTTCTTGTAGGTACTTTATAAATATCCATATCCAACCTGTACACAGCTTTGACAAATATTTCGTACATTTGCAATCACGAGTGAAAAGTTACTAACAATTTCACGATATTTCGTGATTTACACACGTAGATTTTTAATCATACGATGATACGTAGCTCTAAAACCTTTATTATAAAGTCCAAACATATAAATCCAATTCAAAGCATAAAAAGTTACGCCCAAAAAACATTTTATATGATTTTTTGATGAAGTTTTCGTATTATGGTCATAATATTCAAGTACAAACCTAGCACAATTCAGCATAACTCTTGAAATTAGCTAATTCGAAAAGTGGGGGGGCTAACTTCGTATAGGCCGTATCGAATGTCTTCAAACGAAAAGCAGGGAAAATTCTTGACTACTTTAAATTTTGCGTTTCCTAAATCTGTTTCAATAAATTGCTCTATGTAAATGTAACTATTGGAAGTATCTATTGCCAAATCTTGACTTTGTATTTGAATATTATCGCTATAGCACCACAACTCTGATTAAGGAAAATAACGAACATTTTGCTTAAATATGCCACCTCGAATTAACAGTTTCAATTACGTTTATGTTATTAACTACATATTAGCAAAATTTAGTATCATATCTTAAACAAATGTTAAATATTATAAGCAAAAAATAGACTATAAAATAACTTGCAAAGAACGCAACTTTGTAGAGATTACGTTAAACTACCGATTGTTACATAAACATGAAGTGTTTAGTTTAGAACTGTACATTCTTGTTTTTGAGGAGGTATACATTTCTGATAAGATCCCTATTACGTATTTCGTATGAGTTTAATATTTATAAGTAATCTCGTCTAAATTAAAATAGTGCTATATCGTAAGCAGCATTTATAGTTATTGATACATATTAACAACTCCTAAGTTGACTTCAAGGGTTTGGTTACTATCCATTTCAACCATCCTAAAACGTTCCAATAACGTATATGTCACTAAAATAGGGAATAAAATTTACATATATATTACTTGTTTATCACCGTTGCAATTACGTTTCTCTAACTAGAGAGCTACTTACAGTTTAGGCGCTGAAACTTGTAATTACTTTTCCCCCTTCTAATAATGTTGTTTCTATCTTACTCAAGTAACTTTGTAAAACATATTATATTGCGATCGTTTTCTATAGAACATTATCATGAGGTTTCAAGGAACATAGTAAACAGTAAATATGGATGAAGACTTTTGTAGCAATCGGGAAAGTATAATACGTGTATAACATGTACAATGCTCCTAAAATAAAAACGAATGCCTGTTTATTGATAAATATCATTATGATACCTCCATAACATAGGTGCGTCTCGTGAAACGTTAATATTTATAAAAATAAGCATTACAAAAATTATATAAAAAAAACCATTAAAATATTTGAAGTGAAGATATAGAACATATTTTCACGTAAGTGATAGATATAATGTATTTGAAGTAAAAATAAATAAAACATTAACAAAATAGTTTAAATAAAATTGACTAGTATTAATAATTTCGATAAAATATGGCGATGTTCATAAATACTTCGACGTTAAATTGTTTGGTTATTTTAGCGTTATTGGAAATTGTGTGTCAACTAGCAAGGTACTGAATTTGTAATCGTGAACAAAGCAACCAAAATGTTACAAAAACTTGACAAATGACTTGTAAGAAGCAACTTCTTCAAGGTACTAATTAAGTATTTAAAGATACCTATTACTACTTACATTTTTACTATAAAGTTGACATTTCTTAAGAGTAATTATGAATTTTTTTCATTACGTTGCAGGTACTTCTAATGCTACTGAAACGTATAATACTAGTTGGTAATTATAAACGGTATATTTTAAGATATTTTCACCGATAAAAAAGTTATTCAGGTAATTTTTACGTCAAAATAGAAATGTATGTAATATTTACTGCGGTAAAGTAAATATAACTCCAATGCCTATTATAATTACTTAAAGTGCTACATGGAAGAGTATAGCCTTAAATTTTTTTTATGTAACTTCTGTAACTTCTATTTCTTTTGTTGTTCCAAATTTTTCCATGATATGAAAACGAATTCATAACAGTCAAGAATTACCGAAAAGACAATTAAGTTATGCGAGTGATTGTAATAAAAATACTAATTTAATTTTAAAATTTGGATTATTTGAGCACCTGGTGTGTTTATACGTTCCAATTATATAAAGATTTTAATATATTTGAATAATTTTGAGTGACGTATGATATTTAAACTTTCCATCTGCTATGTACCTATATATACTCAGTGACATAGAAATTGCAACACCAAGAAAGAGAAGTAATTTATTGATCAAAGTGCATGGTTTGAAGATGGCCAGGAACATCGTAAAAGAGGAACCAGGGCTTCAAGAAGAACGAATGAGCATTAAGACCATCACTTAAGACAACTGGCATTTAGAGAACGATTTTCGTCTACTCGGACAGTTGGCAGCCAATGGTTTGATGAAGAAGGTCGCCTTGTAACCCTTAGTACAGTTTATCGCCGAATCCGAAATTTTGGGTTAACATCATATCGTCCGCAACTAGTGCTTCCTTTGACTGCGGAACATTGTCAGCAACGGTTACAATGGTGCAATGAACGATCTCACTGGAATCTTAAATGGCGTCGTGTTGTCTTTAGTGTCGAATCTAAATTTTGTTTAGAAATGCACGACGGTCGTATGAGAGTCAAAAGAAGACGGGGTGAACGACGGAATCTTCTATTTACGGTTGAGAGGCACGTACACTGCACTGTGGGTGTTATGGTTTGGGGTGGGATTACTTATGGCAGCAGGTTTCCCTTGGTGTTCAATCGAGGCAATATGACATCACGACGGTATATTGCAGAGGTAGTTGGAACACATCTTCTGCCATACTTACAAGAGTTCGAAGATCAATTATTTCAGCAAGATAATGCACGTCCACATATAGCAAGGTTTTCCTTGAACTTCTTTGAGCAGGTTCACATTCATCTTTTGCACTGGCCTCCAAGATCTCCAGATCTTTCTCCCATTGAACATGCATGAGACATAATGGGTAGAAGGTTGTGAAATTTGCAGTGTCCTCCTTTGATTTTGGAAGCCTTGAGATATGAGGTGCAACTTGCATGGGAGGTAAGACGAGATAAACCACCTTATTCAATCAATGCCTTGAGCTGTAAATGAATATGTAAATCAAAGAGGCCGCACTACACATTATTAACAATTATTATAAAATTTTGTTTAACAAATAAAAATTTTCCTCTAAAATTTTGATCATTCATTACTATAACATAGGTGAATATTCGTACCAAACTTCATCCGGAAATTTCAACTCCTTCTTGGTGTTGCAATTTCTATGTTACTGAGTATATTTTTAACTTATTCGTTTTTCCAAGTCGTAGTACAATTCATAACACGTTATTTCTTTTATAATATACTTATTTTCATTACTATATTTATAATTATTTATTTAATTATAATTATATGAATTTGAGTTACATAGCCGTAGTCACATGATATTAATCTGCGTGTTCAGTATAAGAAAATATTAGAATTAAAATTAACAATATGAGTACGTACTTTCAAAATTTTCGATTAAATGTTATTAAAAATAGGTGATCATGAAGAACCCATAGACATCCAAAATTCTATTCATAAAACTTGTTTTCAAATTGAAAATAAGTGGTTCTTGAAGAATATTAAAAAGTTTTAAAATAGTGCTAGGAGTGTGTCGATCGGTTGTTTAAATATGAATTATTGTCAAATTTTTGATTTATCATATTTAAAGCTTTAATAATTGTGCTAATTAATAAATAAAATTATACTTAATTTGTTCATTTTAGGATTTTTAATTGAATGGAATCTAGCGGACATATTGTTTAATAATGTAATTTAACTCGTTATTTTGTAAAAAAAAAGAATTATAAATAAATGTAGAATAGTATTGCAACAGAATTACAGTATTTATCAATATACTTCAAATATTAAAATGAACAGTGGCAATACTGGATTTAACGTTAAGTAACTAAGCTAGGTTCACAACGAACATAGAGAAAGAGGGATAAAACAACGAATTAGCTTTATAATAAATATTCAAGTATAAAATGTAATAAAATTTAGTTTATTTATTAAAATAATAAATACAACGAAATTAATGTAAGGCATATGAGCATTTAAAAATGTAGTTCAATAATAATAATAATAGTTACACCAATGGAAGACTTTTTCTATCTCCTTGATAATGTAATTTTTGGGGAAGAGGCAGTAAGTTTTAGTTTATGTTTAATATAAAATATTAATGTTTTGTATTAGTCTATTGAAGATTTTATACTGTTAATTGGAACAATGGTAGCTTTTGTTGCATTTGTACTATGGTGTTGTTTTCCCATTGTACCCAAAGATTTTCAAACTCCTGTTCAGTATGAAGAAAAGGATTATCAAATTAAATATAATCAACGTAAACTTGGATTTGTTTCAACATGGTAAAAAATTTTGAGTAGACATTTTTTGATAGTTTTATGTATACTTATACATAAGCAAAGTTTACCTAGAAGCAATGAATGCAATAACTTATCTAATTTTAAAGGACACAAATTTTTTACACTTTACTATTAAGTAAATTGATATTGTATTTTATATATCCTGGATTTGATTTGTCAGTAGTTATGTGTCAAATTATTGATTATATTCTCTCAAGTTTTAGATAGCTATAAGGAAGACATTCTGTAATGTATAAAAATCAACCTTTTTACTTGTACTGTGTATTTAGTTAGTACAAATTTATATTGTGAGCATATATGGAATTAAAATTAAAATGTAGTTCAAATAAGTTTTTTAAAATACTTATATACTTGTATTATTTATGTACATATTTTTAAATATTTTTTACCAAAATATAAGGAGTCAACACAATTTCTGTTTTTAATTGTTTTATAATGATAAGAAAAATGGAATTTCTGCATATTTATACAAAGATTGTTATTAAATTCTAATGTAAATATGGTGGTTATAATGTAATCAAAATTGCACTATTAACAATCACAATTTGACATAATTAAAAACAAATATCTTTTCATATATTTTAGAGGCAATTAAATATTTAAGTAATTACAGTTCAATCTATCAACCAATCAGCTTGTTAGATTAAATAAGTTTCACCAATCAGATTTCAAGTAAGCATCTATTTGTAATTGAATATTTAATTGACTTTTATGCAACCCCTCGCCCTTAGTGTTGAAATTAGATGGATGCATAAAGTCTAGAACAAAGAGGGCTCTGAAATGAAATCAATAAAAAATTGTGAAAACAATTATATTTTCAATTTCTTGATCTTGTTTTACTGTATAGTTAAGATGTCTGTGAATCAAGTGTGTTGAAAGACTAGTAGTTTGGCAATTAATTTTAGTTTAAATGTTTTTAACACACTGTTCGCCAATTCTGATTTATTAAAAACAAATACTTCAAATGTAGAACGAGAAAGGAGTCTAAAAATAAGAACTTCACAGAGCATAAAATGAAAAATCATGTGTGGTGGCATAAAACTATAATTCTAAATTGTATACTTATTCAAAACATTACTGTAAGCATTTTGAAGAGCAGTTTTAATCAGTTGTTTAAATTTCATTATTGCCAATTTTAAAAGGTTCATATTTCTTACAATGAATTTTGTTCAATTTGTTTCAATATATTTACTATTTCCCCAAAAATGCCCCCAGTAACGGGTATGGAGAAAGATGAATATATTTACACGAACATTTAAAAGGCGAAAAGTAGACAATTTGGTGGTCGCGAATTTTATTAATGTTTTATCAATTAATTTTTGGTTGGTCGAGCAGTACTTTGATTTATAAATTCAATTTAAGGGGTCAACGACCACTAACCTCACTTTGTGGTAGCCTGTCCTTTGTGTATGGACAACCTTGAATAATCGTTTACCTGTTAC
>JAHWXV010621373.1:0-10129 GCA_024586415.1 Phrixothrix hirtus | reverse complement strand
TATAGGTTTTATTGTCTTTTAATAATTCTTCAACTTTTGTATTATACTCTTCTTTATACATTAAAACTGAAACATTGCCTTTGTCGGCTCTGAGTATTAAGATATCATTATTAGTATGAAGAAACTTTCACATTTTAAGATTTTTTAGTTTAATTTATTGCCTATAAAAAAGTATCTAATAATTTATTTATTTATATATATATATATATATATATATATATATATCTTTACGTTAAGAAATTAATTACATATAAGAAAGAATTTGACTTATGTCAGGATACGAGTTTGGTAGCGCAATGGTAAGCGCGCTAGAGTTCAAATTTAGAGGATCAATAATTTCCGGTCAAGTGAATACTTATAGCATTTTTAAAAATATTATTAATTAATATTTTTAATGTTTATCCTATCCCCTCACATTTAGGTAGTTTAAGTTTATATTATTCTGATTGAAAGTGCAAGCTTTTATATTTTTACCTATTAAGTTAGGTTATTAAAAATCTTTTAGTGAGAAGCCTTAGAATTGTTCATTTTATTTCCTCCAATGACAGTTTCATGGCTTTTCACTTGTGCTGAATTAATTTTAAAATTCGTGCCGTTTAAAGGAATCTTCTTCTTTATTTTGTTTACACATTATTCTTATTCAAGGTAAAAAAAGTCCTTAAAATAGATGGTTTTCATCCAAAAAATTATACTTTAAACAAATTCGCGTTTTTCCATTCAAATCGGACTACTCTTTGTATGTGAAACTGCCAATATGGTCTAATACAGGCCCAAATTTAGTGGCAATTTTTATCCCCGAAAACCAAATTACTGTAAATATAAAAATTATAAGTATTTTAGATTTTAATTGCTACAGCATATCCAAATTTCGTCAAAACTGGAGAGGAATACTTGGTGATAGCTTCCTTATAAGTAGTCCGCGAATAGGTTTTATCGACGAAGATAATATAAAATATTTTCCAAAAGGTTGTGGTGCAGCCCTTCCGGGTTTTAAGAAATATTTACAACTGTTTGGGAAAGGTAACCGTATTATATGGAGTAACCATGTACGCAATCCCTTTATTTAAACACATGTATATTATTAGAATCCAACTACTGTCAATATCTTATTTTGATTTTGTAATGATGAATTAATTACTACCCATAAACCAGTGCTTACAAAACTTTTTTAGATCGCCGCCTTCTATTGTTGCGATTATTAGTAGTAACGCTCCCTTTCCCGTTCTGTGAACACAGGGACCCTCGCCAAAACCTTTTCTAGCACCAATGACTGAAATAAATATCATGCTTATCGCCCTTTTGAATAGTTAAAACGCCCCCCCCCCCAGGGGTGATATCGCCCAGTTTGAGAAGCACTGACGTAGACCTTTACTCAAACTCATAGAGACCAGCCGGAATTCAAATTACTTTTTTTAAGTTTTTACGCTATGCTGTAATTGATATAAAATTTGATTTAGCCCAATGTAATCATTTATTATTAGGAGTAATATCCATATTTTAAAACTCTAATTTTATTAAACTTCTTGCTAAGGATTCCCTAGTAATATGATCGGTTTTAGAGAAAACATGGCCGTTCGAACAATTTTTACGGGAATCTTGCATGTTAATCATGATTTGATTTTGTTTGTCTTTTAATAATTACTTGTTTGTGTATAATTTATGTGCCATACACCTCATTTAAAATGATATTTGCTTAAATTAATTGTTTCCTGATATATCAATTAGTGTACTTTTGCAATGCCAAAATATAATGATATAATGATAAGTGCATGGTTATGACTTATGTAACCAAAGCTCCTTCTCGTAAAGGAGTTGCAATTTATAACTTATACAATATCGTTGTCGTCTCCGCGTATCCTGGTGTTGTCCTTGTTTAGTTTTGATTTTTAGAAATGATCTACACTGTTACGCAGATCATTTCTTCTTTACCCTTCCTTTCTAGGGTATCTTGTGCGTGTTCTAACAAGATTGAAACCGTTATCCTTTTTGCTCTGTTTATGTAAGTTTAGGTAACGTGAACTTCTTGACTTCGACCCGCTCCCTCTTGCGCTGTGCTGTTGGCCTTGCGGTAAACTGAAACATTTGACTGTGATAGTAATTTGAGTGCTCGAATCCGCGACTCTAAGATTACAAAAGAATTTTTTAATGAACTAAAAAATCCAGCAAGATTTTTTAGTTTTTTTATTTGTTACCTATATTCGAAGATAAATAGAGGCGGCGTCCATCTTTGTGACGTCATAACTATTACTCTACACAATAAGTGCGCTGCAGCAGGTAGTTTTTCACTCAGAAGACTTTATTGAATATTTTTTAATGCGTTATTTGACGAGTTATTTCAATTGAGTTTCCCTAATATAATGGACGAATATTTTATAAGTACATTAAAATAATTTTTTGGAACAAAATTTACATTGTTACATGGGTAAAGTATGTCAAAATTTAAAAACGTTTGAAGAAGAAATTTTGAAGGGAAATGATCATTTCGCTTCCCCTCATCGCAACATTGTTGTAATCTCTAGATATTATCTGAAGGATAAAGAAAATGTTCTTTAGTGTAACATGTTTAAATTAAAAGAGAGATCTGAGAAAAACAATTAGTTTGGATCGTATTTTCTGATTAATAAATATTTTGGTTCACGTATTACGGCTTAAGTGCAAGCCTTTTGGGTTATTCGTAAATTTTATGATATTCTAGCTAGTTTCTAATACATAATGGTAAAAAAAGTGTAACTAGTCCGATGGGACCCGAAATTTGCAAAGTAGTTGAAGGCCTGGGTGTAACGACTGATGATAAATTAAATTCGTCTTTTTCATATCCATAAATATTACTTTTGATTGACATTAACTGGTGATCATCTTCGTGCAGACTAGTCAGGTATTGCTTGCTTTTTTTCTATAAAAATATTCTGATACACATCTAACGAATAACCAACTAGTTTAGTTAGTTATCAAGTTAAAAATTGCTCTTGTATCACTTTTTTGTTCGAATAAACAAAAAATATAAAAATCTCCAAAATTTTAAAAAACAATTTATTTGTGTTTTGAAATGTACACATAATTCTTTTAATACATATTTATTTATACACGAATGAAAAAATTTGTTTTTTATAAATTATATCATATTACAATATTTACTTATTTATAAATTATTCTTAACTTAATTACATTAGCAAAATAAATACACTAATTTTAGGGGGTTCAGTATTTACAATTAATTATAAGAAAATATAATTGCACTTTAAAGCTTTAGAAGCAAATAATTCGTTACATCAACATCTGAATGTTCGCCATAACTTAGATCTTTAGGATTTCTAATTTAACTGTTTTGAATATACATTGCAGTTCTACTAGTATCTATCATCAAAATGAGGAGTTTCTATACTTGGTGCGATTGTTAACCTATGATTTTATTGCAAAGCATACTTAAGAATGTGAACATCTTTACTAAACATTTTGACGATGCATATTTAATAATGTTAATTAGAAATTAGGTAATTAAATGCTCGTAATATTTACTAGGCATATTTAATTTATTGATTATCATAAATGAAGCAATGTTTTTCCAACTTTGTTAAATATTTGAGGGAAAAATCTAGGTAAAATAATCAAACTTTCACTATCAGCCTTAAATAGACGGAAAAAGTTGAAAAGTAAAATTTGCAATATTTTAAAGTTGGTATTTTCTTAATATTTTTCCCTCAAAGGATGATAAAGAAACTATAAAAATTGTAAGTTTGAAACCTAATTTCTTTTCACAGGCTTATTAATCTCTCACTTAATTGTTCCTACTATAAACCTTCTTCAAATCTGTGGCCCTGGTGTTAAAGTTGGATGAGTCATTCCAGTATTTACCATATGCATAGCAGCTGTATTTCCTGACTGCAAATACATATAATAATTATAATTTTGAGCACCGTGGTCAGTGACAGAAGGTGATGGTCCTGGCGGTAAAGCGGCAGCTGCAGGAGAATGTGGAGGTCTAAATGCAGCAGAATGTACTCCTGCCAGAATATCCGATACAGTATGTGAGCTAGGCCAGTGAGGTCCAACGTGATGTCGTTGAGGTGGCGGTGCTTGCAATTTTTGTTGAGGATATGTATAACTAGGATAAATTGCATTATAGAGGGAATGGGTATGAGCAGAAGGATGCACCAAAGAACCTATTTTATTTCTTAAAATTCGACTAATAGAACTAACTGAAGGAACATTGTACTTGTCACATACACCATCAGATAAAAGCCTATCTCTAATTTCCCACGCAAATATACCCGGATCTTTTTGTTTTAGTTCTTTTATATATGCTACTACTTTTGGTGTTGTCACCCGAGGTTTAGATCCACCTATTGCTCCAGGTAGAATAGATCCCGTTTCATGATATCTTGCTAAAATTTTAGATACACATCCGTGAGAAACGCGCAGTTGTCTTGAAATATCACATGGTCGAATACCCACTTGTGAAAGTTCAACAATTCGTAGACGCACGGCGTTTGGAAGGGGACGACCGTTGACGAAGACGCCACCTAGTTGATTCACTTCGCCATATTGTTGCACTTGACCCTCTGAAACAAATTATTTTTATTAGAATTGAGCGTCGATATTGATTAATTATTTAAATTCAAAATCTCTTATATGTTTGGGAGAAACACTTTCATTTACAAGATTAGAATTAAAAAATCAGCTTCACGGTTTTATTCTGTCAAATTACGAACAAAACTCAAGGTTTCATTCATAAGACAAAAAGAAAGCATTGGAAACTCGGGAATTTCATTTGATTGTCGTTTTATGCTTTCAGTTTTTGATCAATTATTTTAGAATGCCATTTGACTTTGAGGAGTAACATAGTCACTTTGTTTCTACCACCTGACTGTTTAACAATCACTCCCTAATATTTGCTGTTAAAAAATAGTCAGGTCATTTCTTAACTATCTCCCTATTTGGACCTGCGCTGCTTTGCCACGCCTAGTACCTATTTTAGTGACGTGAAGTGTAAGATGGCTTCTGAAACAAATCGTAAGTTATACATTTATCGTATAACAATGTCAGTTATATTATTTTTGCCAAAATATGGTAATTGTTTATTAATAGATTACAATTACAATTTTAAAGGGTAGTCTTCCACGATCTTTTCTTAACAACACCCGCCTACCGTGTACTTTAATGAACTTTCCTTTAAATATTTAATTTAATTAATCAGTTTTGACTGTAACATGTCAATTTATTAAATTTAAACATTTGTCTATTATTCAAAGAGATATTTTTTTGTGCCTTCATGCGAAAAAATTTATTTTCTTGTCTAGGCTATAAAACGGAACGTGTTATTTCATTGGCTGCAAGATTAAGATCAAGTTGTATAAAGGACAGTTAACTATAACAACATCGTTAAATAATTGATTTCATTATTAGGATCAATGATTCACTCACAGTGATTAACAACGAATTCAACTATTTAACGACGCTGTTATAGTTAACTATGCTTTACGCAACTAGGCCTAATTGTTGATTAACGATTACAGATGGCAACTATTGATTGCTACATTAATGAATGATGATATTTTTGAATGAATACCAAATATTGTAATATTTATTAAACAAATTACTCATACCTACCTGAAAAATGTTATTTTCTGGACTAGTGATACAAATAACCGTTACTGCAAAATTAGTGTTACTAAATTTGAATTTGCCAATCTTTTGGTTTGATACCTGTTGATAATGTTGTATGGTTGTTCGGTTTAATTTTCAATACAATAAATTATTAAAATAAGTAAAATAATATAAATTCGAAGTAGAACATGACGTCAGGAAATTAACCCAAATAGGCAATAAATAGTATTACAATTAGAAACTGTTCAAAATACTGATGTGCGAATTCCAACAAAGGAAAGAAACTATGACAATACAATTCGGCAAAATAATTAATTATAGGAATGTAACAACCTAAATTTCTTTGCTCTTGCAATTATTTTTGACTTATTGTTAAACTCAATTTTTTACTTTCTCTTACCTATATGAAATATAGGTAAAAGAGAAAGTATTGTTTTCGGCCAAAATTTTGGATGCCGAAATTTTAGTGGAAATACACGTTTTCGGGTACCCTGAGTACGAAAATCATGTTTTTGCAAAATGGCCCGTGTGCGTGCGTGCGTGTGTGTGCCTATGAACACTGTATCTCGAAAACCAAAACTCCTAGAATAACAAAATTTTATATTTTATATTTTGAGTTTCTATCCATCGTCGCACGCGACTCCAACAATTTCACTAAAACTGAAAAACCGGAAGTACCACTTTACTCTTGTCAATTTTTGGTTTCTTGAGATTTTTTCAAAATCGGCTCTAACGATTTTTTAAAATTTACTATATTTCTTAGAAAGTTAATGCCCTTTCATATAATCTAGGGGGTTTTTCATAAACTTTTCCGTAAGTCGAGTAACCGGAAGTACTTTCGCCGTTAAGTCTGATTAAAATAACTATGAAACTAAAAACGCTAACTAAATGACAATTTGTATTTAAGATTAGAATCACTTAGTGTGCTAAATGACGAATTTGGTTAAAATCGAATAACTGGAAGTACCACCTTATTCCTGTCATTTTTAAATATATTCCGAATCTTTAGTTTTTCGACATTTTCTCGAAATCAGCTACAACGATTTTTTTTAATTAATTGTATTTCTTAAGTATTAAAGGCCCTTTCATATAAGCTAGGCGGTTACTCAGAAAGTTTCTGTAAATGGAGTAACCGGAAGTACTTTCACTGTTAGCTCTGAATACAATATCTATGAAACTAAACGCCCTAACTAAATGAAAATTTATATTTGGGGTCACAACCGCCTTTTTCTGCAAAATCAAAAATTTGGTTAAAATCGAATAACCGGAAGTACCACTTTGTTTTTGTCATTTTTAGATAATTTCCGAATTCTTAATTTTCACGGTTTTCTTGAAATCGACTATAACGATTTTTTTTAAACTTAGTGTATTTCTTAGCTACTTAATTTAGTTTTATATTAAGCAATAATAATATTAAGCTAATAAATTTTTGGAAATCGACTAACCGGAAGTACTTGGGGTTGTGAACAACGTTTCTCAAAAAGTTATCATTACATGAAAATCAAAAACTATATTTATGTTTTATATCTTCTGTACATGAAACGGCAAGAATTTAGTTAAAATTACGTGGACTTAAGAGGTTTCCCTGAAAAAATGCGCTGAAGCGAGTTATTAGAGGAAATCTCTGGAGTTAAGCAGAGTTTTGTGTCCAGTAACTTGGATGGGTGACCGTTACAATTATCGTTCCCAAAATAAACGTAAATAATATTTTAATTATTTGTGAACATTAGTATATTTGTATACCTATTGTACGTAAGAAAAAGTCATGTGTTGTCTCACATCAAATTTTGAAGTATTAGTTAGCGTTAATGCAATATAAATAACTTGAACATTTATGTTATCATATTTTGGCTATCGAATTTTGTATTTAGCAATGTACTTATAATATTGAAATCTTTCATTTCAGTTCGCTTTTAATTCACGTTAGCTTTTTGTATGTGGATATACGGTCCAAGTTTTTGTTGTGTAACGTGTTAACAACTTTTGTGAGTCTACTAGAGATGAAATTTTATCAGGGTTCGATTTGTTATCTTTTCTTTTATGGGGTACGAATTGCTGACGGTGTTAGGCTATTGCAAAGGTGGGATGATTATATGAAAAATAACTGATGCAAGTTGTGCAACGTATGTATCGAATGCTGTGTACGCCTATGGTATCGATAGTAGTGCCACCGGAGGCGGTACCTCGAAAAGGATCCTCAAGCGTTCATGGGCACCACTAGGACCTGGATTTCACATTACCCTGATTCACAATTTGAGACAATTTACATGATTGTGGTGGCATATCTCGCTTTTATACAGCAAAATTGTCTGTACAGTTGGTGTGCGCTGCTGCTCTATCGTATTCTGCAGTAGCGGTTTTGAGGTTATTTGATTCTTTCCACTTTTGCATTCTCTTAATGTTTAAATTTTGACACATTCTGAAAGTTCATACATTTTCATTATTGGATTTTGAAACTTGAGACTCCAATTTAATTTAATCGATCTATTGACATTTAAAATGTCTGGGTCGGGTAAGGTCTCATGGAGTTATATGCATAAAATGTTCTACTTATCTCACCGACCTTGAGGGACGTTTATGCCTAGGTGGTGGTATACTTTGAATTTCGCTATATTTATTTGTTCCAGTTGTAAGCCATTCTAATGTAACATATTTTAAACTAAGTTACCGAGCGGTTGACGACCTATAGTGCCGAATACAAAAATGCAGTTCTATGTTGAAAATTATAAAATGATTCGAAATGTCATAATCATACCGTGGCATCCTTTGTTAGACAGAATGCTAAACAACACACGTGTCGTGCTGTTTGATATTTTTGTGTTCTTGAAAGTAGTGTCGTTTACAAGAAATGTGTTTCTTGAAGCTAAACAGTCAATAAAAATGGCTGCCAGAAGACGCCGTGATATCGCGCGTTGTACGTTGTACAGGTTCAACAAAAATTAAGGAGCCACTACGCACCTTAACGAAAAACTCTCCCAGAAAGTTGGATGGACCCAAATAAGCAGAACTTTAGGTAAAAGAGCTTTTAAAGAACAATTTTGAAAAATTTTGGATGAATAGTGTTAGCTTTTGGATGTGATTATTTAAAGAAGTGAAACATGATACGGTAGAGGATGCTCTAAAAGCTAAATTTGGATGGACATGTTAGGTCAAATCCACTTTGGTTATAAACGGTAATCTGTTATTAGTGAATAAAATCCATATCTTCAAGAACAGACACAAAATCTCTCTATCCTGTCGACAAATTGATGAATCGTCGATGTGAACCATAGTTTATAAATATTTGTATCGGCAAATCTATTTAAATTAATTTTACAAATAATACAGTATTTGAGTGTAAATAGTTTATCACGCAAACTGTTATTTGTGTTTTAAAATCTAAAACTGTAATTTATTTTTCATTGAATAAATTTTTTCGGAGTATTTCAGGCAGTTTTTTGTAAAGAGTTCGACTGATTCAAGTACAAATTGTTTTAAATAAATATCATTCCTAGTCTAACCTTTACTAATAAATTAAGCACCAAATTTTCATCCCACCCACAATTGTTATGTAAACAATTGTATTTAGGATAAATACACCAAATTTTAAACATTGTAGCTATATTACAGCAACAAGGTATTTAAATAAAGCTAATAAATTTGTTTTTCTAAAATCTAAATGAAGTTCTATAATTTTGAAAATTATGTCCAGTTGAAATTTATTCGACATAACTGAAAAATCAACGACAAAAGTGGATGTGCATAATATTATACTATATAGATAAAATGTTAGAAAAAATGATTATTTTTCAAGCGAAGCAACTTTCTTGTAGCAGGAAAAGATAGCAGATATATCTGCCATTAAATATAAAGTTGAGAAAATTTGATGTATGCGAATTTTAAGAAGGCCCAGAATTAACGTGTTGTATGTTTAGCTGATCAGCGGCGTAACCAGGGCGGGGGTTCGGAAGACCCACCCTAAATTTGGAGAGGACCACATCTAGGAAGATCTCACAAACATCTCCAAACTTATTAAAGGAGTCAAACTGAAGGGTCCACTCCGAGGGATCACACGAAACGAGAATGTAAAAATTTAACTAAGGAGTTAAACAAAAGGATTATAGTAAGTGGTTAAACCAAAGGTTCAAACTAACGCGTCAAATGAGAGGACGGGTCACCAAGGCTAAAAGGTCAAAAGCACAGTTACGTTCATATAAAGGTAAACGATGTACAACTATGTTTTAATACAGGGTCATCGAGAAAGAGTGCAGACTGCTGGATAGGCAACCCAGCTTACAAATTGGTGGTACTGCAATTAAAAATTAAATAATACTAAAGTTACCAAATAATTATTTTACTATACGCGTCACATATATTTATAATTGATAATTAAAATGATGTATTGGAATTTCAATTTGTTTATTAATTGTTAAAAATGAATTAGAGCATTTTTTATTTGATGTAAGCTAAAACAATTTCTAATTTTCACTTAAAAATAATTAAAATATTAAACATATGTAAAATATAGATACACGCCTATGGTTGA
>JAHWXV010621356.1:0-16058 GCA_024586415.1 Phrixothrix hirtus | reverse complement strand
AGATAAAAAAAATACGTGTCTTTTATTTTTTGATGTTCTACAACATATCAAAAAATCAATGACATCGGTGAGTTCGGGTTGGGGCTCTTTCCTTGTTAGTGTTACTTTTTTAGAAAAAGTCAATCTTGATAAAATGTTTTGTTTGTCTTGGATTATCCTAAATGGTGCTTAAATAAGATAAATATACGGCTCGTTCAAAAAATTTGAAAATAATAACCAAAATACCCTTATTTTTAATATTTACTAAACATATTATTTGACAAAGTTGTTCCAATCATATAAAAAATAACATTTCTAAGCAAATCATTATTAGCCTCTGTACTACGATAATCGATTTTGCGAACAACACGAAGAGACGTTGTAAATAGCGTATGACGATGATAAAAATGCCGATGCTATCTATATTATTCAAATGATTTTTGAGCAGATTTTAAATACAAATTTTATAAATTAATTTTTAATATTATGTTAAACTAACTGCATTTTAATATCAAATGACACATTTATTAACAACTCTTTCTTATTTGGAATAAAACTGCAACGAATGCGTTTGTGTAAACAACAATGTTACAAATTAATTTAGTAAAATTGATGATTACTGAGATATATAAAATTAAGATAGATTTAATCTAATTTTAGTTCTAAATACAACTTAAAAACAAATTTAGTATAAACTTAGATAACAAACGGTAAGTAATCTTAAATTAGGATAAATCAGCATAACGTAATAAACAGAAGTTAATATACAATAACTCCAAAAAACTTGTGTTAACTGCATAATTTCTAAATAAGTTCGTTCTCTATTTGGAGATTTATTGCTTTTAACTTAAAATTAAGGACATAAGACCGCACCCCACTTCGAAAGCAATACTTCTTAACGTATTAAGATTATTGTCAAGACAGGTTCAAAGATACTGAGCTGCGTCTGTAAGAAGGCCTTACAGCTCCTCAAGCTTAAACAAACGCGAACCTCCTGAAGCGTCTAATGACGAAGAGAATGCGATATCAATCATATATCTGACAGTGATTAGCAACAGTTGCTGAAATTCTTCTGACTAAGAATAATTTTGTTGAAGATAAAACCACAACTATGTTCTTCTTCTTCATGGATTCTTGAAGATTTAGATAGTGCAAAATTATTCAAATTTTACTGACAAATCTCCCATTGAGTTGTTCGAACTATTTCTTGATGATGAAATCATTGAGTATTTTGTTGAGTAGTCAAAATTATACACTCAATTTAAAAACTATACAGATCCTAATATTCCATTTGATAACTTACATTTTAACACAGAATCTTATTGGTTACAAATTACCCGGTAAACATTTTTAATGGGATTCTAAAAAAATATATAAAATCGTATGCTATTATGCTATTTTTGCATTGCTCCAACAATAATAATCCAAACCTGTAAGACAAGGGTTAGAAAATTAGGACATTAATGGAAAAGCAGAAAAAGTAATTTTGAGAAAACTATATTCCTAAAGAGCACATGTGCTACGACAGATAATTTTGAAATGAAATTGATGTTACAATTATTTAGTTAACATCTTGTATGTCACTGTACTTTAGATCGAACAGTCGTTAGCAGGTAAAAAAATAAACAGATTAGTTCAAGTCAATTCCTTTCTATGTGGCATAATCTCTAAGTTATCAAATCTCAAATAACATTAAAAAAATGTAAATTTTTGTTGACGCCAGTATTGTCTTTCCTCCACAAATCTTCGATATTTCAATGCGCGTACTTAACCCCCGTTATATATAACATATAATTCTGTTATGTTGGTCATCTTAACATTTCTTTTGCAAAAGTAATTCCCTTTAGTAAATTCAATACATTTGCTGGTATTCTCACAAATGACACTGACAAGAGAACGCCGTCAACGGGAGAATTAAAACAAAATTTAATCTTCTTGGATTTGTAGAAGGATTCAACGTAAAACCATTGCACCTCTCGTTAGCGGCTGAATCGCGAGTATGAGGATTGAGGCGGTCTAAAGAAAGTGCTACCCCTACATACTTATGCTAATATCTCAAAAAACTATTGAATATATTGAAAAAGTTACACATTTTTATTGATTTTAAAAGTACTAAAATATGGCGCAATTGATGTTTCAAAAACGATTAATGTTAAGTGAGACATTACCCTTTCCCTTTGAAAAAACAATTGATCTATCTTTTACTACTTTTAAAAACATTAAAAATTTGTCTTGGCTTTTTTCAAGACCTTCAATATTTTTGAGATATTGGCACAAATATGGGGCGCGCCAATTCTCACATACCAAGGTTTAGGCCGGTAAGAATATATCCAATGTTCCTATTTTGAACTTCTGTACAAATCCACGAAGTTTTATTTTTATTAATTTGGTCATTACTAGTATTTTCTTGTAAGAAATACTTCTGGAAAAACGTGGAAACCGGTGATGGTGTATCAGTTATGGCATCAGATTCATTTTTATCGTTGGAAATACTTATTTTAGATTCTGTTTCTACAAAATCGTCTTTACCTCCATCTTCCGCCACCACACGCGGCATCATGCTCTCGTTTATAATCCATTTCTGATTTATAATAACGATACAATTTAGTCGAGAATACAAACAAAACACGTTTCTTATTGCTAAAAACATTTTTTACGAAAAACGTATGCGCCGATTAATTTACTTCATTAAAGCCTGAATTATTTTTTTCTGAAATTAATTTCTTTTTAACGTATATAAATACGCAATGATAAGATGAGCCGACATTGAAGGATCAAAAAGCGGCGTCACTATGAATGCTTAGCTACCACAAGTCAGTAAAATATAAAAAAATACATTGATTAAATTTCCATTATTAGATTGTGAAATATGATGCGTTATCATATGCTAACGCCGTACTTTTGCTCTACTGCATTTTATTTCGAATCGAATTAATCATTTTTTACAATTTATTTTATAAAATTACAGTTTATTATTGTTTACCTACTGTAAAATATTAAATTGTACTCTAAATGCAGTCTAACTCTACACTTCTTACTCACTGTTCTCACGCTTGACCAACCGCCCTCTTCTACTTAGCGTTTTCTCTTTTTGTCACCAAGAAGCGATCTCTACAATCATATCGCAGGTCGACGTTTATTCCTTGTTTAAGTCTAATAGTGGTCTTCCAGGACCTACTGTATAGGTCATATTTACTCAAAAATATCGACATTATTTCTCGTCAAAACTGCGGTTGTGTTGCAAAAGTTCCAAAATTTTTATATTAGACCCAATTATGCACTACATTCACCGAACGTGATTGCTCCGCTCATTTGAGTAGCAAAATTC
Source organism: Phrixothrix hirtus (assembly GCA_024586415.1). Classification (NCBI taxonomy): domain Eukaryota; kingdom Metazoa; phylum Arthropoda; class Insecta; order Coleoptera; family Phengodidae; genus Phrixothrix; species Phrixothrix hirtus. The sequence goes on along the minus strand of JAHWXV010621356.1, from coordinate 12,751 downwards.
TATTCTCCGATCGGGATCATCATCACTTTATTTCTGTACAAGATGGATGTTAAAAGGATGCCACTTTTCATGTTTGAGTACTTTATGTACAGTTGTAAAAGGTATATCATGATCCCGACTAAGCTGGCGAACACTGCTGTGTGGATTATCTCCCATAGAAAGAAAAACGTTTAATTTGGTGTTATTCTCAACAACTACATGGCCTTTCTGTGGTAAATTTTCTACGGTACCAAATTCTCTAAACTTTTTTCAATTTTGCATATCGTTGCTTGATTTATATCTGGTCTCTGTGGATATTTATTATTAAATAAATTACACACTTTTTATTGCATACTGTAACAAAATTAGAAATAGTAAAAACTCAATGAAACATTCTGAAACAATTCAAAAGATAGATAATGTAATCACAAAAGACACATTGCGGTAACCGATATCTGTCAATTACATTCAAGATCAGCAATGACTCATGGCATTGCAATTTAATACATTATTATGATGACTAATTTTATTATAGATTCCTTCCTTACTGTTCTGTAATGTATCCTTTCTATAAAACTAAAAGATCAAATTCTCTTAGTTTTTAGTTTAATTAGAATCTTGTCCTGTTAGTTACTGTTATACATAAATAAAAATATAAATATTTGTTGTTAGTGTAATGTGAAATAAATATTTAAATAAGTAAATGTAAATGAATAATCCTAATATTAGTGAATATAAATAAAGATTTTAAACAATTAATTAGTTTTGTTGCATTGGTGTTAGGTGTCCGATTTGTGTGACCTCAGGAACTATTAATTATTTTCTATATGTCAATAACAAGAAGCGTTGATGGAAATGTTACAAACAAGAAAAAATGAAAGCCAATCAAAAGAAATGGGATTCAATCAAAATAAGTTACACGAAGAAATGACAAACAAACTAAAAGAAAATATGCTATTAATTAATGCAAATCAAAATAAACTACAACGTGAAATTAAGTCAGTCCAAAATGCATTAAAACAAGAAATTACAAATAAGTTAAAAGAGGAAATGGAATCCCTAAATTCAAATCAAAACAAATTACAAGTGGAAATTAAATCATTTCAAAATGTATTAAACGAGAATTTAAAATAAGCCAAATTAAATTAAAACAGGACCTAACAAAAGAAATAGAAGATGTTACCAATGAGATGTCAACAAAATATGAGGAGATAGCCAAGATGTGTGACGGACTACATCGAAAGTTTATCCTCCTCATTGTAAATAAAGAAATCAGCATGCCTAAGAAGCAGGCGTTGTTAGTTCCTCAAGAACAATCAACCGAAGCGAAGGTATAGCCAGTTAAACACCTGCCATATGTTAAAAATGGCATACCAAACATTAGAAGGTATGCTAAAGCACATAAGTATGATGGGAAGACAACTTGGACCAATTACCATAAACAATTCGTAGCAGCCGCAGCATCGAATGGATGGACCATTGAAGAAAAGGAAGCTGCCTTAATAGTCGCTATAAGTGGCGATGCTCTAGACATTCTACAAACAATATCGGAGGACCTAGATAATAACTTCGATTGCCTTGTTCCACAATTGGGAATGCGATATAGAGATAAACATCTGCAACAAATCTAGTGTGCCCAGTTAAGAAATCGTGTACAGAAGCTTGGAGAGAACTCCCAGGAATTCGAAACTGAAATGCGCGGTTAACAAGATTAGCATCCCTACGACTCCAGAAACATTCATTAAACAAACATTTGTAGACGGTCTTCGCGATTTCGATACACAACAGGCACTTAGATTAGCTTGTATACGTGATCTTGCTAGTACTTTGGCTCATGCACTGAAATTTGAATAGTCTAAACAAGCATCGAAGAGCCATGTCATTGAGGAAGATAACACTAGTGCTGAGACCTTAGAAGAAACAGTATTATGAATAATTAGAGCCAAAAGACCAACAGGGCGTAAACCAGGATACAAGAAGTGCAGCGAACAGGGAAATATACAGAAAAATTGCCAAAATACTATTAGCAGTTCGCTGGGAATACAAAACACTAGGAGGTCACCATCCAAGTGATACTGTTAAAACATAAACCGCACAGTCTTTAATTTAATAGAACAATCGCAGGAAGGAATTGCCACATGCTGCTGGATATAGGAGCAACGAAGACAACAGTAAAACCAAATGTTGTTGGCAATGGAAGATTACTGATGTCACAGCTGCGATTACGTACAGCTACAGGAAACCGTGCAACCGTTCATGGAAGAATTATTACAGATATTGAGTTCGGTTGTACGAAGTTAACGTATCGCGTGCTAATAGTTGATATTTGAGGAATGTGTTATATTGGGTATGGATATAATATCTGAGTTAGACTTCGCATTAGACTTGAATAACCACGTCATACCAGTTGATCACGAAAAGATACTCATTAATCAACGAGATAATCATGCAATAAAAATAATCCGAGCAGAAGAAATAACAATACTACCAAGCAAGGAAATAATAGTTATTTACCAACCAGATAGAAACTTCCGGGTAGGATGCATAGGAATTCTAGAAATCAGCAACATAAGTATAGGTAGTGGTATTCTAGCTGGAATAGTGTTGATCGAGGCTAAAGAAACAACACCTGTTCGCTTGATGAATGTCAATACCATCCAAATGACTCTAAAGAAGGGGACCGAATTAGGAACATGCACACCTATCTCATTTGTGGTGCATTGTACAAAAGCAAGTGAGAAGTTTTGTCTGTAAAAAATTATTGAAACTGCATGCCACACTTGAATCCCTGGAGAACGGTTTATCCCATGAGCAAAAGAATAAAGCTAGCAAGTTGATCAAACGATATTCCGACATATTTGCCACGGATTACGGTTTGGAAGGAATACCAAATGTTGTGACGTACAAAATAATTAACGGTGATGCTCAACCAATACGTTAACTACCAAGGAGGCTGCTTTTAACCAAATGAAAGCAACCCGAACACATAATTAAGGACATGGCCCGTGAAGGGATAATAAAGCCATCTAGCAGTACTTGGACATCGCCAGTTATACTAGTTAAGAAGAAGGATGGTGGCACTAGATTATGTGTGGATTACCGTCGTTTAAATAATGTGCCCAAAAAGCATAGCTATCCTTTACCCAGAATTGACGACACTTTAGACTCGCTTTCCGGGTATAAATGGTTTTCAACTTTTAATATAAAAAGAGGATATTGGTATATCGGTATGGAGGCTAAACACCGGGAAAAGACATCATTATTCATTGGTTCTTGTCTCTGGCAGTTCGCCGCGATGCCCTTTGGCTTGAGCACAACGAAGTTTGAAAGGCTAATGGAATTGATTCTGAGAAGATTCTCTTAGCAAACAGGTTTAGTATACTTGAACTATGTCAGAGTTATCGGAAATATCTTCGATGAACACCTGAAAAATCTCAAAGAGGTGTTTTAAAGATTACGAGCTGCACATCCACGACTGAGTCCGAAAAAGTGCAACTTGTTTCAAAATAAAGCGAAATGCTTGGGCCATGTAGTCTCTAAAAAGGTGTGGCAGTTGACCCAGAGAAAACTCAGTCCGTACGAGAATGACCACAACCAAAAGATAAACATCAATTACGAAACCTCGCTCCCAAACAACTCTCTATCTGGTGTCTCTCCTATCGTTGTGTGTATAGCTGACCGATCTCCCATCAGGAACAGATGTAAGTATTGGTCCCAATTTCTTTGATGGTCTGAGATAACTTCTGACAAATATTTTTGCATTGTTCGATTTATGCGTTCCACCATTCCATCTGACTGTGGATGAAGAGTACTTGTTCTGGTCTTGCGTATATTCAACAGCTGGCAGAGGTTTTGGAATAAACCTATTTCAAAACTCCTTCCTTGATATGAACGTACTTGCAAAGGAGTTCCGAAACGGCTAAACAGTGCTCTTATCAGGGTCTCAGTCACTGTAGCTGCCTCTTGATTAGGTAGAGTGTATGCTTCGATTCATTTACTAAAATAGCCCATTGTAGCTAGGACATGTTTATTGCCTACTTCTGTTTGAACCAGATATATTAAATGCTACTTTTTCAAATGGGCTAGCCGCATTGTAATCCCACATCGGTGCTTTTCACCTCCCCAAAGGACCATTTTTGGCACAAGTCCTTAACATCATCCTTGTAGTTCATCTAATCAAATATTCCAAGAACATTTCTATTTGCCCTCCAGATGAAGCATCATTCAGTCGCAAAGTTTCAGCTACTCTGTTTTTTGGAAATATCGACTGCATTTCTTTACTTCCATCATCGTTTTCCAGGGCACCTTTCAAATTTCTATTCTGAACTTATATGAATTCCCATTGGGACCAATGTGCCTTAACAGCGGGATTAAATGAGGCCACTTCCTCCCAACCTGGTATTTGACCTTCATTCTTCCATTTTAATAGTATCTTCAAGTCTGGGTCGTTTTCTTGATCTTATTTGATATTATATGGTTTTTAGTCATCGTGGATTACAGTAGCACGGTTGATAAGAGATTCTTGAACATTCGACTCCAACCGAGAGCAGTGTTTGAAATCTTTTGTGCAGGTCCACCTTGATAAAGCCTCAGAATTTCTATGATTTCTTCCGGTACGATATTCAACTTCAAAGTCGTACTCTTGCAACCATTCAATTGATCTCGCTATTTGGCCTTTTGGATTCTTAAAGTGTAGGAAGGTATTTCCGATAACTATGACATCGTTCAAGTATACTAAACCAGTTTGCTAAGAGAATCTTCTCAGAATCAATTCCATTAGCCTTCCAAACTTCGCTGTGCTCAAACCAAAGGGCATAACGGCGAACTGCCAGAGACAAGAACCAATGAATAATGATGTCTTTTCCCGGTGTTTAGCCTCCATACCGATTTGCCAATATCCTCTTTTTATGTCAAAAGTCGAAAACCGTTTATAGCCAGAAAACGAGTCTAAAGTGTCGTCAATCCTGGGTAGAGGATAGCTGTCTTTTTTGGTCACATTATTTAAATGACGGTAATCGACACATAATGTAGTGGCACCATCCTTTTTCTTAACCAGTACAAATGGCGATGTCCAAGAGGTGCTGGATGGCTCTATTATCCCTTCACGGGTCATGTCTTTGATTATGTGTTCCACTTGCTTTCGATTGGATAAAGGATGCTTCTTTGGTAGTTGACGTATTGATTGGGCGTCACCGGTATTTATTTTGTGCGTCACAACATTTGTTCTACCTTTCAAACCGTTATCCGTGGCAAATAGGTCGGCATATCAATGGATTAATTGCTTGGCTTTATTTTTTTGCTCATGGGATAAACCGTTGTCTAGGCATGCAAGTGTGGCATACAGTTTCGATAAATTTTTTACAGACAAAACCTTCTCACTGTTTGCACGTTCCTAGTTCAGTTCCCTTCTTTAGAATCATTTCGAAGGTATTGACATTCATCAAGCCAACAGGTGTTGCTTCCTTGGTCTCGATCAACAATCTTCCAGATGGAATACCACTATCATCATCTATGTTGCTGATTTCTAGAATTCCTATGCATCCTACCCGGAAGTTTCCATCTGGTTGGTCAATAACTATTATTTCCCTGCTTGGTAGTATTGTTATTTCATCTGCTCGGATTATTTATATTGCATGATTATCTCATTGATTAATGGGTATCTTTTCGTGATCAATTCGTATGACGTGGTTATTCAAGTCTAATGCGAAGTCTAACTCAGATATTATATCCATATCCAATATAACAGATTCCTTAAATTACAACTATTAGCACGGATACGTTAACTTCGTACAACCGAACTCAATATCTGTAATAATTCTTCCATGAACGATTGCACGGTTTCCTGTAGCTGTACGTAATCTCAGTTGTGACATCAGTAATCTATCATTCCCAACAACGTTTGGTTTTACTATTGTCTTCGTAGCTCCTATATCCAGCAGCATCTGGTAATTCCTTCCTACGATTTTTCTATTAATGTAAAGACTGTGTGGTTTATGTTTTAACAGTATTACTTGGATGGAGACTTCCTGGTGTTTTCTATTCCCAGTGGGACTGCTAATAGCATTTTGCCAAATTTTCTGTATATGCCACTGTTTACTGCACTTCCTGCATCCTGGTTTACGTCCTATTGCTCTTTGGGCTTTAATTATTCTTAATACTGTTTCTTCTAAGGTCTCAGCACTAGTTTTATCTTCCTAAATGGCTCTCGCACGAACATGGCCTTTCGATGTTTGCTTAGTCGCTTAAAATTCTAGTGCATGTGCCAAAGCACTAGCAAGGTCACATAGACGATCTAATCTAAGTGCCTGTTGTGTATCGGAATCCCGCAGACCGTCTACAAATGTTTGCAATCCAATTTGTTCAATAAAACTTTCTGGAGCCGTTGGGTATGCTAATCTTACTTGTTGCGCAATTTCAGTTTCGAATTCCTGGGAGTTCTCTACAAGCTTTGGTAAACGCAGCCATACTCAGTTAACCTAGAATGGAGGGAAGAATTGTCTTAGATACCGATACTAGCTACGTCGGAATCGGTACTGTGCTGCCGTAAATCTAAGGTCGACAAGAAAAAGGAATTGGATATTTCATCGAAGTGTTGTCCAAACCTTAATGGAGTTATTATATTACGCGCAAAGAATTGCTAGCGATGATAACGGCTATTGGAATGCTTATGAACGAAATTTCTTATTGGGAACTAATCACCTAGCGTTGAAATGGTTATTACAGTTTAAGAATTCAGAAGGCCAAATCGCGAGACGGATTGAACCGCTTGAAGGACTTTGGCGTTGAGCGTCGTGCCGGAAGAAATCATCAAAGTTCTAACGTGTTATCAAGACGGCCTTGCTCAGAAGATTACAAATACTGCTCTCGGTTGGAGTCAAAAGTTTAAGAACCTCTTGATAACCGTATTACTGTAATTAACGATGAATGAAAACAGGATAATGCCAAGCAGGATCAAGAAAGCGGCCCAAATTAAAAATTTTATTAAAGTGGAACGATAAAGATGAAAGACCACGTCGGGAGGAAGTGTGTTCATTTAATCCCGTTCTTAAAGCGGATTTCTTGCAGGTTCAGGGTGGCCTTTTAAAAATTTCTCTGGGAAATGATGGAAGTGAAAGAAGAATCCAGTTGATGGTTCCGAGAAACAAAGTAGTAAAAGGTTTGGGACAACTGCATGATGGTCCATCGGGAGAGCATATGGGAGTAACGCAAACTCTGGAAAAGACCGTGATGCAATTTGTTGAATAAAATGCAGGGATGATGTTAAGGAGTTAAGGAGTGGTGCCAGTAATACGTAACATCCACTTTTGTGAACGGTTCACTTGGGGGCCGTGTTAAGATTTTTTCTTCAATGCCAATGATTATTTAAGTTCCTTATTGACATAGGAATTAGAAAATCTTTTGTTATCAACTAAACTCATTCGTAGAGCAAATAAACCCTTCTTCTATTTAGGGATGGTCCTGAAATAGTGGAATTGGCTCATGTAATTTACTCCAAATGAAAATAAAATAATTCTGTTAACAAACAAATTTAATCTAGTTCACCTTACAAGTAATCATAAAAAATCTCATACGCGGGTTAGTATGTTCTTAATTATAAAATTCATAAATGGTACTTAGCTATGAATGTATATTTATAATTTAGCAAATGAATGACAAGTAAATTTATCAACACTCCAAATAGTTTTATTGTAATGATTTCAATTATATGCAAAATTAAACTTTCATAAACTATTCTGCGTAAACCAAACTTAACGGGACACAGATATAAAAGAAATTCACTTATCTGTTTGACCGACAGCTACTGATGCCTCTAATTTTTTGTTGGAAAATTATCAGAATTCCTGATATGGAATCTTATGAACGCCTTCCTAAAAAGTAAGGAAGGTAAATAACTTTACAAGCCGAAGGCTATAACCAGAAGAAACGTTGAGCGCCTTCCTCAAAAAAAAACCCATCTAAAAAAGGAAACTACTAAAAAGTTAAATCCAAGAATATCGCGTACCTTAGATTCGATTTAACGATCGGAAATCCAACTAAACTAAAATGGGCTTTCCAAAAATTATTAAACGAATTCACGTAGCACAGCAATGCGTATCATTATTCTAGAAAGTAACTTTATTAAATCCATCACCTGCTATTAAATAGACATGGATAAAACTCGTGAAATATCACATTTTCTTCCTTTTACCAGAAAATGGTAACAACTAGCATGCCTTGCTCTCAAAAAGTCACGCCCGCGCGAGAAAAATTCAATGGATAGCATTTAATGTAAACATGATTATCACAACGCCCTCTTTATATGGAAAAATGAAATTAAATGATTTAAAATGTAAATTTGCATGGGATCATTCAAAATTAAATCCGTCAAAGTAAAATGCGTTTTATAGAGCTAAACGGAATTTATATTCCCTGAAAATAATATAGCAGGGACGGACTCAGGGAATTTAATGAATTTTAAAATAAAATAATTAAGAATATAGACCAGAACGAATTTCTGAATAACGATAAAGGTAACAAAACAAAGTGAAATGTACCATCATGTGCAAAAATAAAAGGTACGAAATTCAATTTGTAACAGGCGAAAAGCACTATTGAGATACATAATGCGGGTAGCACATTTGAAAAAATAGCAATTAATATAGCTGGTCCATTTTCGGAAACAGAAGCAGGAAATAAACACATCCTAGCTATGATGGACAGTTTTAGCATATGGACTGAAGTATACGCTCTATTAAATCAAGAGGCAGTTGTAGTGGCTGAGAACTTGGTGAAGTAATTGTTTAGTCGTTTCGGAATTTCTTTGGAATAGTATTCAGATCAAGGAAAAAAAATTGAGCTAGCTTTATTCCAAAGTCTCTGCTAGCTATTGAACATATACAAGACCAGAACAGCTGCTCTTTATCCGCAATCAGATGGAATGGTGGAACGCATGAATCGATCAATCGGAAAATATTTGTGAAAGATTGTCCCAGATCATCAACGAGATTGAGACCAATACTTATATCTGTTCTTGATAGCATAGAAGGTTCCATGTTTTTAATATAAATTATATAATCACGAATGACTCATTACTGCAATCAATACCTAAATAAATTCAAGGTCACAGCAATGAATACGAATATGAACAATTATTGCTAGTGTATTTTAAAATGAGTTGAATACGTCTAAATAAATTATTATAAGTTAGTGAAGATAAATAAAGTCTTTTAAAACAATTAACTATTACTACAATTCGTATATAAACACCCAAATTCAAACAAGGTTAGGTTATAGATATCCTATTTTTAGGAAATACGAATTAAGAGTCTACAGCGACCACTTACATAATATAAAATGACATGGCTGCTGAAAGATTAAGTTATATCTTTATACAAGGTTGTTTCAAAATGAAAAAAATAAACAACAATAAAAAATAGTCAAGTGAATTGAGAACTATTCAACATGAAGGCTTCCCGCCAGTATACATCTTTAACCTTTTCCAAATTTTTCGTACACAGACCTTATCATATCTTGATTAATGGTGGCAATGACTTCTAGAATTCTGTTGTAAAACTGATTGTCATATATCTTCTTTAAATAACGCCATAAGACTTTGAAGGGCATGCTATTGGTCCAAAACGGATTACCTATTTATTGGGGAAATGATGCTTAACCAGTTTCTATTTCAAATTTTGGAGTGTTCGAAATATTTGTTGGAGAATTTTTATTCTCTAGTTTGTCTATTAAAATCTCGATACGGATTTTTATTCAGATCTAAAAAATCCGTACCAATTCTGGGATACGTTAGGCCACACCAAACCTTAATTTTTAATTTTGGCCACGTTTGAATTGTATATTCATGTAAACCTTTTGGTCCCACTAATTAAATTTAGTAACAATAAAACGACGAGAATCCGCCGCTTTAGAATATCTAGGTCTTTGTGAAAAACTTTCATAAAAGTACACATCATCGGCAGAGGAAAGGAGGTTTTTGGAATTAAATTTCTCCTCGCTCCTGCCCAATTGAAAACAAAGAAAATAAAGTGTTAATCAAGTACTTGAAATTTTTTCATTTATCTTGGTTGCTGTTCATAAAATATACGAATTAATCCATAACAAAATCCTAACTACACCATTGGTTATTTTGTCAAAATATTGGGAAACTACATTAATACATTCTTAAAGAATGAATATTTACATATTCATTCAAGATCTGTGAAGAAAATTTAAATTGTAGTATGATGGAATCAATGCGTTTCTTCCGTGTGCAATACCAATGGACCGAGAGAACTGCAATATCATCAAATGATTACAGTTTTTATTTATGTAACTTTAATGAAACAACACAGAAATTTTCAATATATTATTGCCAAATATTCAGTATCCAATAAAACAGATGTATGAGCCAAATTTACTCTTCCTGAAAAATGAGTCAACCTAGAAAGTCTAAAAATTCATTAAAGACAATAGGGAAAATCGTACGTTGACAACCCAAATCTTTTTCTAACATGGATCTTTCTGAAATTGAAACAATTCTTAAAAATTAAAAACTTTATTTAAAAACGGAGAATCGCAATTTGAAACATTTTACTTATTGATGTGTTTGATCTTCCAAATTTGAAGTTTCCACATTCAATACTCTTTGTATACAGGGAACATTGTGCCAAACATTAGTTCTACATTCTAAAGTTGAAAATAAACTAAAAACGTTGTGTCCTAAAACGAATCATTGATGAGTTTTATGAATTTCATTTTACCTATTTGTCCATGCGCGCTTTCGATTTTGCGTTAGGACAGTAACATTCATTTTAAGTACTTATTAGTTATTCGTACGAGGGAGTCAGGTTTGAAATGATTTGATACTAGGCGAAGATCTGTGCCGAGAAAATTTATACAAACTTCTTAGAAAATCATTAACCAGTAGTTTTACAAATTATGCTCTAGACAACTTTTTTTAATCACTGATCAATTGTTAACATTTTTTGTTCAAATCACTGTATAGATAAAGGAGATCCAATTTTTCGTCCCCACCCTCGCGCCCTTCAGTAAATGTTAATTCCATTGATTTTTACCTATAGAATCAACTTAAAACATGCGTTTACGTTGTGAGATCTATCCGAAGCAGCGATAAATTTTGGAAGCAAATTGTAGATTCAATTGGCGTCATCCAGAACACTACTGATATTTTTTAATAAGTTCGTCAATCCCTGATAAGACGTGCTGGAGCATACATTGCCGTTGAGAGAAGAAAATTTCTGCTACCACCCATGCATAAAAGACTGATTTAAATCCTATATAAAAATGGAAACCGTTCCAAATATCGATGCGATATATTTCCAGCTTTCGGTACAAAACTGAAGTAGTACAAAAATTGATACAGAGCTTCAAAGTACAATGACTGAATATGTTAGCGAGATCTATGTAAATATGAAAATATTCAAACAAGTACATTTTCACATATTTAATTCCTATACTTTCCGAAAATGTCGATATTATTGATGAGAATAAAGGCAAGATTGATAAAAATAGTAAGAAATATTTTAAAAGTGTCATCAAAAAATGGCAAATTTTCTAAAAATAAGCTTCTTAATGTTTTTGTTATTTATTTTAATCATTTTCAGCATTTTGTGAATGATAGAACAAATTAGACAAATAAAAATTTGAGTAAACGAAAATTAATTCACAATTATATTTTTATATTTATTTAATAAGTTTAAAAAATTATAAAGATTAAAAGCTCACTTTTAAGCTCAAAAGCTCAATAAGTTCGCTCACCTTCAAAACACTCACCATGGAATGACCCAAGTACTCTGCAGCGTTATCCGATATGTACAACAGCTTTCCATTTTGAGTCATCATCATTAAGAATCCACTTAACGCCTGAAAATTACAAATAACTGCTTTAAAATTGTAATATATAATAACAATTATGAATAGTAATAATTTAAATTTTGTTTCTTTTCAGTTATTTATGGAATATTTCTTTTACAATCCGATTTCTACCAAAATTTGAAATTATAAGAGAAAGTCAAATATTAAAGCAAAAACACATCTTTATAATTTGTTTAATTTTCAAGGTCATGGTAAGCGATGTGGGTAAACAGGAATGACTGTTATTTTAAAGATAAATAGTTTTGCAAAATATAGCATGAAAGAAAGAACATTTCTTTATTAACAACTCCCTAGTCATTACATAGGCAGTTGAAGCTATTTAAAAGCAAGTTTTACCGAGTGGAATTAAGGTAATTATGAAGAAAGTAATAAAAATAAGTGTTATCATTTTGCTGACAACACTAGTTCTACTTTAATATCTAAATCTATCAAAATAAAGTATCTCTTATGATTAATATAAGTATTTTGAACGTTAAATGCGTTTAATGGTGCCGGGAGAAACCCATGAGTAGCAGTTTTATTTCAAGAACGCAACGGTTTCTATGTGAAGTCAGTTTGTAACGATTTTTGTTTAGAATAAGCTTTTTAGGGAACTTGTTTTTATTTTTAGTTTACTTTACGGCGTAATCTTGTATGTCTTGTTATTATTATATTTTATTTGTAAGTTTTGCGTCCTGTGATAAACAGCTGTACTCTGGGTCCAAAATCTTTTACCTTTTGGGTTTATTTAACTTTACTTAATTGATTCATAAAACATTAAATCTATTTATTCGTTTAGTTAATTTTTAATTAAATACAAATTTAAAAAATCTGGTGTGAAACAACACACGACTTTCTCTTACGCACATATGCCATATATGCCAATAGTGTCCACAAATTATTAGATTATTGCCTACGTTTA
>JAHWXV010621350.1:0-11407 GCA_024586415.1 Phrixothrix hirtus | reverse complement strand
TCAAATATTTGTAAATAGATATAATTGGTATTATATGCCATCCTCTCTTCATAAAATCCTTATTCATGGGGAAAGTGTTATACAGAATTTCGCAATTTTATCAATAGACCAATAGTCTGAGGATGCACAAGAAGCGCGAAATAAAGATTACAGACAATACCCACTACATCATTCCAGGAAGTGTTCTCGTTCAGCAACTAATGAAGATGTTTTACATTCATTATTATTTACATCAAATCCATATATTTCAAGTCTAAGAACACCAACCGTTACTGTTTCCAAAGAATTGTTGGATGAAGCCAAAATGCTTTTAGATCTGTCTGAAAGTGAATAATTCTCAATAACTAATATACTATGCTCTAATTAATAAAAAAAAATAATCAATGGTTGACTTTATAAATATAATTTCATAATTTTGTTATTTTTGTATAATATTTTCGTCATTTGTGTTTTTAAATCGTTTTATATCATAAAGTTTAGAGTTCATTTAATTAAAACTTATTTCATTAAAAATCCCACACATTCAATAATATATGTAGAAACTTTCAAGTTGTTACCACATCTTTGAGACAGTGAGGCCGTTTCGGTCCCACCGTACGACACCACGTGTGATGCGAAACGTTCTTTACTTTCTGGACGATCTTCGTATAATATAAATAATAGTCTACCTTAATTTGTTCTTGCGCTTACAACCTGTTTTTATGTATGTTTCTTTCTGATGTATTTCCCGAACTGTTGCGATTGTCACAGTAACGCCACGATAACAAGCACGTTATGGTTCATAACGGTACTAGTGCTGTTATGAAATGGAGTAAAGGTTTGATATTAAATTCTTGTAATTTTTTCGCAAAAAGTAGTGTACGACACACGATCGTTAAGTGCTTTAGTACAACAGATATCGAAAATTAGCAAAACTCGACCTTTCGGACTGGTTTTTCTAACTTTTTCTCGACCTGTTATAAGACACTTACCGATCTTGTATCGTGATATGCTATTTTATAATTATCCTTGATAAAAAGTTAGTGTTTATGAAGGCCAGTTACATGATGCAGAACCAACTTGACATTTGTCTAAAATGGAAGAGGATGAACCAATAATCCAGTGTTGAGGTTTAATATAATCAATAACAACAATTAGTTAATTAAATGTGAGACCACAAGGAGTAACTGAAACTTGAGACGTTTAACAATTAGTCTAAACTTTTTTTTGTAATGCATTTACTGGAGCACAGTATACGGTGCAGATACGCATGAGCTGTCTGTGAATAGCTAGCTGGTGCCATGGGTAGTAATGTATCTTAGCGCATGAAGTACTCACTTTAGTACTGTTGGAGGTCTAGCACTGAGCCTTGCAATGGTGCTAAGGGAAAATCGCGAAAGGTACCACTCCAGATACTACAAACTCGGAACTAGCTTCGAAGTATAAAGAATATCAAGGGATAAACGCGCGAAGTACTACACCGTCACAAGTTCCTTGCCCAATGGATACCCTGGATGGCACACGGACGGTGTCACTGTTTTTCTGGTAACAACATCCTAGCAATGGTTAGTGGTGCACTGGTAGCAAGGAATAAACGCGCATAGTCACCCAAAACATTGCCACTAGGTTACAATAATAGCGTCCCACGCTAAATAAGCCCACGGAAAGAACTGAACTATGCAATGATATCAAGGAATATTAACGCGCGTAGCAACCTGCTCCAAACTTCCCCATGTTACCAGTAAGAATTATAGAAAATAGATAGACTAAATATGAGTTTGATATGTCAAAGCTGAATTTTATAATTAATTTCAAATATCAACTTAAAATCAATTTTAAACATACACACTTAATAGCTTGCAGTTCTATTTTAAGAATATAATTAATAACAACTTACAAATTAATAATGCAATCAATAATTAATAAATATTATAACAAGCGGCTTGAGTAATTACCACGAGCAATTGTAGTCACTCAAATTGTTAATAAAACATTCACCAGAAGTCTGCGTTAAAGCTAGTTTCTTTTATGAGCCACATGCAAATAAATTCACCCCTTTTTGGTACATTAATAAGCTCTGTGCATAACAGTCACGTTCTTAATAGATTAGAGCTGTTTAGATCACTCTTAAAACAAGTTATTTACACCACGGAAACTTTACCAACAGATAGAATATTTGCTTTAAAACATAGGACTACTATAAAAGATCTGTAACCCGTCCTTAATAGAAAGTTACAATTAGTGGTCCAGCTGGGGTCGGTAGCTAATATCGTTATAATAGTTTAAAGCAATATAAGAATTTTCCATCTTGATCTGTCACGCGCACTACGTTGTGAGCCACTTTCACTGCCACAACCTTTATTTGCTCGCAACAATAAATATTTGTCTCGATTAACTATTTCTAGTTGATCGGTCCTTAAAGGGTCATCGCTCAGTTTTAGAGTTTAGGGTCGCGGGCTTTGATTAGCGGCTTTTATTGGTTTCGGGGGTGTAGATATGATTTTACCTATTATTTAGGTTTTGAGTGTATATCAGTCATTTCTGTAGGTGCTCTGTTTTACTATGGGAGTAATCAAAGTTCTCTCGTTCTAGTTTATTATGTGCATTATGCTTAGGATATCGTTTGCTTTCTATTTTACTTATATATGTACAATTATTAAATCAACTATATACAAATGGTGTTTTAAAACATTTATTTTAGAAGCATCGAAATTTATTCTGTACAAATACTATTTACAAACTTAGATCTATGAGACATGCATTTGATGTCTAATACTATAATTGATTATGCAGTTTTAACCATGCAGCTTGCTTTGTGTATCTTTGTATAACGGAAAGAATTTAGATTATTATATGGGAATTCAATGTGTCTTGAATTATCTTTATTTTTTAGAGGCTCATGGAGGGATTGATATCAAATCGGCTTCGAATAGTATAATCCTTAAACCGTGATGATCTCTCTAGGACCTGGGGCTACATCTATTGATATCTTTCTCGGATAGAGGTCCTTAGAAACATATGCAATAAACTAATAAACTATCCGAGTTATAGATCTTTCGAATTAAGGTCCATAAAGATCGACATCCTCTTCGTAAAGGAAAACGTGAACGTGTCAGGTTACTAGGCGTTGAATATAGAAGTCATAAAGCGTGGTAACCTTTACGTGAAAAGCTAAGCCTTTATAATATCGGAAAGGAGTCCATAAACTATAAAAGCATCGCCAATGCGTTTTAGAAAGGAATATGCATATATCATGTGCAATCCGAATTTAAAGTCCCTGATGTCACATAATATAATTACAGGTAATTCATGTAATTTGGCAGAGAAGTATAAGTTCTCTGTCTATTTGCTAACAAAACGCCTCCCTTTATAGTGGTTTCTTATCAAATTCTAGTTAATTTGATAACAAGCATTCCCACTCTTTAAATATTTTCAACTGTTTACAACATCTTATGTCATCTATTAATAATTAATTCTAACTATTTACAGAGTTTAATTTGTTTGAACTAGTATATTATATTTCTACCACTAGATGTCTACAGCGATCTTAAATAGAAATATTTACAATTTAAAGGGGTCATTATATGTTTGTCTCTCATTCCAGGAAATATTTTCCTGCTATCTTTCTTAAGAATTGCATTGTTATTTATCTATGCTTGCAATTTATTTTCTGGAATGCTTTTATTTTATAGGATTTTTGACAA
This sequence comes from Phrixothrix hirtus, assembly GCA_024586415.1. Lineage (NCBI taxonomy): Eukaryota > Metazoa > Arthropoda > Insecta > Coleoptera > Phengodidae > Phrixothrix > Phrixothrix hirtus. The sequence goes on along the minus strand of JAHWXV010621350.1, from coordinate 7,724 downwards.
TTAATTATTGATTTAATTAATATTTATTTTTCATTATTTACGAAATTTGAATTTATATTGAATTTCATTTATTAGCTATTTCTAATAATTTTATATATTTAAAATTTGAATCTTAGAATAGATAATAATGTCATATGTTCGAAGTTCGTCACAGATCCATTATTTTAATATTTGTTTCTCGTATTTTATATTCTAAATAAATTGCAATGATATTTAAGAAAATCTAAACTTACCAAAACATTAATTTTACAAGCTAATAATAGCTTCCTACAAAATTAACGGCTAATTTAAGTAAATTTAAAAAGCGTTGTCGCAAAGGTGTAAAGTATCCCATTTTACAAAACAACTTTTTTAGTCGAAAGAAATAGAAAAAGCCCCAAATGTGTAATTTGTCTACAACGTTAAAAATCTGATGGCTTTTATCTTATTAATTATACAACTACCTAAAAGTTGTGTGAAAATTTAAAATATACCATGTTTCTCGCAAAGAATATTGCATATATCACATCACCGGAGAAGTTGTATGTTTAATGTATATTTATTGTGTTAAATGATCTACACGTACACAAAAACATAATAAATATAATTGTTGTACGTTTACATACCAATTTTTCACAAAGTAGCTCTTACAATTTAAGAAAGCACATTGGTAATCTATTTTTGTCAATTCTTCAAACATATTAGTCACCACCAAAATTACAAGAAGATAATTGCCTATGTGACATATGCCAGGTTTGATACATCCACTAGTATAAATTCGAAGTTTTGTTCTAATTATTTGGAAACATCTTCATTGATAAATTACAAATATGGCATACCTAACAAGATGTTGAAAGTCGTTTAACTGTTTTATCTATTAACCAGGTCTATTCATACTTATTATTTTATAATGCAAATTTTTTACCGCTAATTTCAGATTTTGTTTATCACACTGTTCTATTTAAACTTGATAAATTTGTATTTTGTCACTGTTACGCTTATTTGGTTTCTGAAATTAATATTAGTCACCTAAAGCTGTAAGCGCGTCTAAAAATATAAAGAATTTTACTTATAATTTGGGGAACATCCCGTATATAGGAAAACATTAATATAACTAAACGTGTAAAATACCCATATTCTGTCACTACTAACATTTACAAATAAGGATTTCTTTATCATTATAAATTCTATTTTTAAAAAGTAACTTTTGAAAATCCCTGATTTTCTAACGTAAACAGTACTTAACTGCAACGATTGACAAACACAGGTTCGTTTCTAAAAATATCTGGCAACCAAGAATATATCCCCCCCCCCCGTTCCCCGAGAATTCGAAGGTTAAAGAGAGCTTGCTTCGAGCATTCAGATTACAGTAATGATCTTCGAAGCTGCATGTACGCTTAGCATAAAGTGTAGTGGCCGTTCCAGAATAATAGATTCGAATTAGTTACCCGTATTTTTTGTTCATCGTGGATCAAAAACCGAAAAGGGTCAAGAAATCCGCTATCCCGTCCAACCAACTCAAAAGGAGTCGTTGAACGTCGGGACAAGTATCTTCAATACAATAAATTCCTGGAACCTGGACGTCAACACTTACTACTATCACAGGTACCGAAGTAATATTAACACTACCTATTAATTCATTGGGGAAGTTGCTCACATCAAGTGGGATTTGGACATTTCACCTCAATGTTTTTGAGCTTTGATTATTTAAACTGAACTTAATGACAGAAGTATTATTAGGGCTACCTTAAGTCACGAAAAGGGGTCAATCGTTTATTCTTGATAGTTAATTAATTAAGATTACAATATTTAAGCATTTAGTATTTGTTTGGGGATCCCTATATATTTCAATTACTTAATTTAGGACAAGTTGTTCTTTTACTACAGTTAAATTATTCTCGAACCTTAGTGGAAAAGACATGTAAATATTATTTTATGCGATTATAATTGTTTATCTAAACCGATTCAGTATCTTCTTATTTTAAATAGTTTTAGGAACATAATATAATATATTTCCTTATAGGAATGTAAAAGGTTTAAATAATTAGCCACGTGCACAAATTATAAGTTTTGCAATAATACTCATGGTACAACTTCTCCAGTGGCGTGTAAGAAACCCAGTACATAGTAAGTCTCCTGATTATCACCATTTAATTCACGATTGGAGTTCATCGTCCTTATCAGAAGTCTCCAACGGTCTATGACCTATCGTAGATCCCAACCGATAAGGTGGCGCCCAAAAATACTATGACTTTTGCCCAAACTTTGACTTATAAGAGCCGTTCTGAAATTCCAGTTCAATTCCTACCAATACCACGTTAAAACCCCCATATTCACCAACTGACCCTATCGGAGCATCGAATGATTTCAGAAACCAAAACGGCATTAACCTCTACCACCTAAGGCTTAAGATACGGTTACCCCGTTATAAAGCCCCTAAAAACACGTAACAGTCCCCTTAGTTCTTGTTTCATAATTGTAGTTTGATTTTATGTATCAAACGAAATGGATTGGTTCACCTCCATGTTAGTTCTTTTTTAGTAATCCAAATTATTTTTAGTAAAAACATCAAATTGTGCCCTATAAAATATGAATAAGCTTGAATACCTTACTATATTTTAGATTCTCCTAATTAATTTTTGCCTTTTTAAGTAACTAAAGAAGTACCAGTGCTACTATAAAAACTGCGATATTGATTCTATTGTACATTGTTATTTGATATTTTATGGGTTACATGCCTCCCTTCCGATACTTCAGTTTTTTAAGCTATAAGAAACTCGGCTAAATGTACCCAAAATGCTACGTAAGTCAACAAACATGACTGAAATGTATATAAAGGTTTACTTAGCACTGATTAATTAAGTTTTCTTTAATTAGGGGGTATTATAATAGTACAACCTTTGCATATGCTTTATTATCGGTTTTCAAATAGTACCTATATGTTTCGAAGCACCAACATGAATTTCAGTAATTAAGTGATGTTTATAATCTAGAAATGTGTTCTAAATCGGTCAAGGAGCAATATACTAGTGCAATCCGGCAACGCCTTAAGATTACCCAGGCTTACTATAGAAATGGGTAAGCGCATAAAAATCCATCTCGTGTGTCGGAGCGCACAATTTGGAATATTTTTCAGAAATATAAGCAATCTGGGCCTGTGTGTAACTACAGCACTTCAGTGCACTCGTCCGGGTTGTTTGGTGAATGAATAACCTAGCACATCGATACGACGCCGATCCCAACAAGGGGTCTGTCGTATTCCACTATACATTTTGACCAAGGATTTGAATTTTTGCCTTTGAAGAATTCAGTTCGCTCAAAAATTGAAGCCGAGGGACCACCAAAAGCGTCAAGCGTTCACAGAATGGTTGCAATAACAAGAAAATTAGCTTTACTATCCAAGCGCGTTTCCATATTAATAGTTTTTGAACATTTGTTGATCGGAAAATCCATGACAGACTTTATAAAAATAAATACATTCTCAAAAAGTTGCTGATTTGTTTGGTATTTGGGCTAGCGGCGTCATTGACTCGTACTTTCCCTGAAAAGGCAGTCATAATTAAGTCTGTTCGCTATCGGAGCACATCAGCGGTACTTTATGGTATAATTTGAAAGATTTAGATGCTCACGATAACTAGTATCAATGATCATCTTCCTTTGAATTCATTTTTTAAGACGCGTAATCTCACAAAATGTAAATATCAATCGGTATACGCGAAATAAGTAGCAAAGATGTGCGGCGATGTTACTCAAAGTATAACGAGCGCATTTCTGCATACTACAGGAACCATGACGATCATTTACATGATATTACCTTTCGTATTTACAATTAATTGAAATTCAACACCAAATAAAAATATATAGTTTTTCAACGTAGTTAGTGCTTTTTTTGACTTCGCATATGAATTACCATGTATTTAATATGTTACGTGTTAAGCTATCTACAATATATATGACTTTACAAGTTCATGATGCCACCATAAGGATGTAATCAATAATGACCACACGACATAACATTTAGTTACTTGTTATTATAAAGTTTTATCTATTTACGGTCTTGCTTAACTGTGCACTTACTAAATTTGGTTAGAAATATCAAATCACAAAAACCTATTAGGGAAGTGTTCGCAATTAATATACTTAAACATTAATGCCTAAATCACTTTGTCCTATTTTTGTTGTATACGTTATATTTTCGGTTATCAAGGTACAGATTTAGCTGAAATCTGGCAACATCTGTAAAATATATGTCTTAAAATTGTGAGCCTTGGTAACACTGCGTATTTAAAACGCCATCTAACATTTGTAATGAAAAGTTTGACATCATTGAACATAACCCTATTCAGAACATTTTGACATTTCAGCGCGATTAGTGGTGTTTATGGTGACTTGAAAATTATCCTTCAGCGTAAAAATGGAATTAACTCTTGAAAATTTTCGTGCGATAATTTATTGTGACATTCGGCGTGGATTATCTAGACAAGAGTGCATCGATCAACTTACTTCCACTTTTGGCAATGAAGTCCCGTCCTTTGTCACTGTGAAACGCTGGTATAACGAGTTCAATCGTGGCTGCCGTTCGCTCACCGACAAAAGTCATGAAGATCATCCAAAATCGGTTGTTGTGCCAAAAAACATTGCTGCTGTGCAAAAACTTATAATACAAGATCGTCATGTGACATAATGTGAGCTTAAGATAACCTTATACATTAGTTCGACCGGTATATATAAAATATTGCATGAACATTTAGCCGTGAAAAAAGTTTGTTCTCGTTGGATCCCACATAATGTGAAGGCATCTGAAAAAGATGCCCGTGTCGATTGGTGCAAGCAAATGCGTACGAAATACAATGGCTTCATACAGTGCTTCAAAGACGTATATAATATTGCAACAGGTGACAAATCATGGATATATGCGTGTGAGCCGGAAAATAAACAATAGTCGTCTGTATGAGTGTTTCAAGACAAACCAAAACCAACAAAAGTTGTTCGCACTCGAAGCACTTAGAAACAAACGGTCGCTTGGTTTTTCACAAAAACTAATCATGTGGCAATAGTGCCTTTAAGGAACGTGGAACAGTTACTTCTGAATGGTACACCAACATTTGTTTACCGAAAGTCTTCAGAGAAATAAGGAAAATAAACAAGCACCATAGAATCATTCTGCATCACGACAATGCGAGCTCTAACACATCTCATCTAGTTACCGATTATTTGAATACTCAAAAAATCAAATTAACGAGTCATCCACCGTATAGTCCTGATTTGGTACCCAATGACTTTTTTTTGTTCCCGAACGTCAAGAATACATTGCATGGACAATGGTTTTCGTCGGTGGAAGAAGCCGCCGATGCGTTCAAAAACCAGGTTTTGGAGATGTCTCAAACAGAAAGGCAAAAATGTTTTGACAATTGGTTCGAAAGGATGCAAAGGTGTATAGATCATAAAGGAGAATGTTTTGAAAAACAATAAATCAATTTGCAATGATAAATTACCGTTTCTCTATTATTAGGCTCACAATATAAATAGTACCCCTGGTATAGTATGTAAAGCATACAGCCTGTAACATTGTGATCTGAACGTTTACACATATATGTTTATATGTACGCATAGGTTTATAGTAAAATATCTTTTTTACTACATCATTAAGTAGTAATTGTACCCATCATAAATACTGGTCAACGTGGTACTAAATAAACCAAGCGAGAAACAGAAAACTAACGTAATTGTTTCAAAACTTCGTTTTCAGAAAGGTTCAACCTGTGCTTAAGAAGGTTTCAATAACCTTTTCAAAAGGATTAAAAATTTAGTTTATTAATAATCAAACAAATATTTACATAAACAAATGTTCAGTAGATTGAACTAAAATTCATAATGCCATATTAAGTTTCAGGCTGTTAATTATTTGCTTAAACAATTTTTCAGTATGGAACTTCCAATAGATGTAAAAATAAACTTTAAAAATTATTAACGTCTTTAAATTAAATTGATGAATCAAAAACTTATTAATTCACTCATGTGATATACATTTTATACTTTAACAAAACTCTTACATATGGTGTGCGTTTTCTGCAATCCAATTTAGTTGACATGTAGAATCTATATCTGGTGAAAATTGCTATCCAGTTAAATACGATCTGGATCATGTCAGTTGCTCTTTTTGGATTTTTAAAGTATGATGTAGGACTCCTACCTTGAACTTGATAGAGAAATCTTTTTATCAGCTAATCATTTTTTCTACCTTTACGCTACATGAGAACTGGAGACTTGCTTTGATTACCTAGTAGATCAAAACCGGAACCCAAAGGACCTCAATTTCTAGTGATGCTGGTCCTTATAATCACTTAGGGTTTCCATGGCAACAAGTTTTATAAAGCTTGTTTTCACCAATCGTGGGTATTTATACAAAGCTATGTCTATTCCTCTTTATTCAAAATTCGTTGCTTTCCACGATTTGTTGCACATTTTATTTTACAATTTTTCTGGTTATTTTCCGTGCTTACTTATTTATTACGGGTTTTGAAACTTTATTGCCGCATGTCTGAATTTTAGGAATTTATTCCCCATCGGCGTCTTAAAGCTTGTAAACTTTAATCACTTCTTGTACTTTTAAAACGAACACTAATTTTAAGGAAACGTTTTAGATTTACCTCTATTAATTAAAACTATAATATTGCGCGTTAATCAATTATTTAATTAATGTGTAATGAAAAAGTTATTACAATTGTATTTGTGTACCGACTCTGACGGAGAAATATTTTTATTTCGTCACGTACTTACGTTATTTTAAAGCGTTTATATTTATCAACACTGATTACAAGAATTTACCTAATTTAATTTTAAGATTTTGTTTTATTAAAACTCTTATCAATATTATAATTTATGTATTGTATTATTTACTATTAACTTAAGTTACATTTTAAAAATTAGGGATTCTAAAGTTAATTATATTGTATACTGGTAATGTATTTGCGATAATGTTAAAATGCAAACTGAAATTGAAGTTATTTCCCAGGCGAAAGCGAGAGAAATAATCTCTGGAAGGATTAAAAAGCTTAGTGCTGAGGCATATACATTATTTTTGCACTTTTCAAAAATTTGAAATCTAAAGAGTAGCACAAAGTAAAATTACATGATTTTGGCATTGACAGTTTATTCAATTTATCAATGTATGCTTCACGGGAAATGTTGTTTAAATTTTATTTGCGAAGCTCTATAGTAACGCTTTCAGCAATATGCAATTTTAATAAGTTAATTTTTGGAGTTACTCCAAATTTTTTTATTTATGCTGGGTTAAATTTACTTTATCTCCCTTGGGATTAAAATAAATTGTAATCCCTTAAGATTAGAAGTGTCGCTTTTGTCATGGAAACAAGTGACTAAATTATAGATGTATACAGATGCTGAGCTATTTAAATCTCGCTTATACACAATTATTAATTAAATAAAAGTTATAAACATTCAAGAAAGTAGAGTAAACTTCTAATAAAGGCATAAAAATTTGTCTTCTCTCCACAAAACAACCTACATTAAGTAAATACATGGCTACATTGTCGATTCAAAAACTGTCAGAGTATATATATGAAATAAATAAGTAGATTCCTCCTAATAGCAATGGCACGAATTTTGAAATTAATTCGGCCGTGTGAAAAGCCGAATTAATTTCAAAATTCGTGCCATTGCTATTAGGAGGAATCTACTTATTTATTTCAATATAAACTCCTAAGAAAACAATAGATGGCTCT
>JAHWXV010621344.1:0-15820 GCA_024586415.1 Phrixothrix hirtus | reverse complement strand
GCTTAGCTGTAATAATTTTAGTTATTTCTTATAATTCTTTCACTTTTTATTCGAATGTTAAACTACAAACGTATTTAATATATTCAGATTGTAAATTTATGGAAGTATTATTATTATATACCATTATTCTGAATCAATTAATTTAATGAAGGCTTAGCTGTAATAATTAGTTTTGCATATTATTATTTACATTATAAGTTACTGTTTTTGTTATTACTTATCTTCTGATTATACTTATAAAATTTACAAATGAAAATTTGAAATTCTTACAAATGTATGTAATTTTAAAATAATCATGCACCGTTTTGTTATTTCCCAATCAGTTTTAATCATAATTTAAATGTAATATTTATAAAAAAATAAAAATCTCTGTATATATTTATAATGTAATAATCAAGTAATCAACTAAATAAACTAAAATACAAAATCGGTTCCGTTTAGATTAGAACCTCGGTTCTAAAACTGCAAAGCGTTACCCATTAAAGCAGTTGTTAACGAGATAACCAGAGTATCGCTTAAAAATAGATATAATTATACAAGTTTTTAAAAGTTAATTCAGCCAAATATAAACCTAAATAGTGCTGCTGCAAATATATATATTTTTATGTGTATTTGTCTATATTTACGCGTAAATATATAAATTCGTATCAAGTTTACTAAAAAGTTAATAACCGCTATTAGTGTAATTAATATATTACAAAGAATAGTAAGTACATAGACCAGTCTATCTATGGATCATGACACATAGTCTAGTTACAGAGTTGTAATTTACAGTCTATTAATGGCGTAAATCCTTTATTACGCACAGCCGTGCGTAAAATTTTAAATTGCACAGTTATATTATTGGTACAGGTCAACATGATTTTCGTTGTTTTAATTTTGAATACAATTTTTTTTGTATTACTTCGAAGGCGCTAATTACGAACATACAGGAAGTTTTTAACCCGTAACATACGGATTGTCGCAAAAAATTATTGTTACAAAAAATATACGAACATCGGTTATTTTATTTTACTTTATAATTTTAATGTCATGTAATTACAATAATATAATTTCGTCCGTAATTTTTTCACTTAATAAAGTGATAACAAATAATTCACTTATTACGGCCCTCTTTTTAGATTTTGAATTGAAAAGTATTAGCGCAATAAAGTTGTAACCACCTTAAGTAGGTAATTACATAATGCTCCCTCCTGGTAGTTTTGCTTTCCAGTTTATGTATACAGGGTGTGGTAGCCATTTGTATTTTGTTAATAGTTGCTTAGATGTTAGAAATATCAAAATTGTTTTAAATAAAAGTTTATTGTAGCTAAGTGTTGTAGCACGTAAAAATATTTTGGATTACACAGGGTGTTTAGGTTAGTCTACACACAACCAAGCCATATTATTTTAAATGAAACACCCTATATATTATTAATTTTTAGACTCCCTAATTCATCTTAAGCTGAGTTTGTGTACCATATGCAGGGTCTAAAGTGACCAGTTTCCGAGTTATTCTACTATTTTTAACAAAAAATTGTCATTGCACTGGTTTACATTTTTTCAAATATCTTGAGAACTAAATAAGTCAGAGAGATACGGTTTCAAATTTTGGTTTTATTACAAAATGCTTTATCTTGTGATTCATGAAAAAATGTTGTCACAATTAGAAGGTACTGCGTGTAATGTGTCAAACTTTGCATGTTTCAAACGTTTATAACTTATTTTTTTTTCAAATGAAATCACCCAATTTTTTTAACGTTTTACATGAAGATCACTTTCTCTACTCGTTCTCTTGTTATTAGAAAGAGAAATTTTATTTTATAGAAATTATTTGCAATTTAGACTCTGAAAATAATTCAAAAACAACTTGTAACTCATCGCAGCAATTGTTCGAAATGGACGCTCTCATTATTTAAACATAAACGAATTCGTTCGCCAAACGATATTTGTACACGTGTCAACGTGTTAATTGAAACTGTTCCAAATGCTTGCATGTGTTCCTTGTCTTCGCCTGTGGTCGGCACTATTTATACGCCAAGTTTTTTATGTAGCCACACAAGAAAAAGTCTAATTTTGATAGGTCGGGGGTTCTGGCTGGCCAAACAGTGGAGCCTCCTCTGTCTATCCATTTTTCATGGAACTGTTCGTTCACCCACTATCGAACTCTCAAGCTGTAATACACAGGAGAACCATCCATTTGACTATTAAAGGCACATTTGCTAACAGTCCATATAAATTATTGATCAAAAAATTGTAAAACATTTCTGCGGTTGAAGTGCCATTGATAAAATATGGACCAATAACCTAGATCCTGATTATGCCACCCCAAACGTTTACAGACCATCTATTCTGTTGATGAGTTTCCAACACTATGTGTAGGCTGAGATCGGTGTAATAGTGATAATTATGGCCATTAACAAATCCATTGCTAATTAAGGTGCATTTATTCGTTCACAGAACGGCACTGTAAAAATCTGGCTGGGTTTGAATTTTATTTTCATAACTTGACAGAAATTAAATGGGTTCTGATAATCTTGTGGAAGTAATTCCTGGTCTAGTTGCCCTTTATACGGATGGAAGCCGTTTTTTTTCAAAAGTCATGCAACTGATCTAGTGCTAATGTCGAAACGTGAACTTAATGTCCGTTGACTAAGATGCGGATCTTCAACAACGGCCACCAATACCAAAAACTCATTTTCTTCGTTCACTGCGGTATGTTTTGATTTAGAATTGTGTATTTCACATTTCCCGTTCTTACAAATCTTTCTAGTAGTCGTTGAAAACTGCTTACTTGTAAGTGTCCTTTATTCGGATACCTTTCCCCGTAAATTCTCGAAGCAAGTAAACCATTTCTATAGTATTCGCCAAGGATAAAAGTCATGCCGACCAACTCTTAAGTGAACAAATTCATTTTATACATATATTTTGATAATTAGTAAAAGAATTGCAAAAATAAAAATGTTATAATCAATAAATTCGTAACACGGTGATTCTTAATTTAATAGATGCTCAAAATGCAGTTTTCATTTCTTTTCGTTTGTTTTAACGCCTGCTAGTTCATAATGACAGAAAATGATTTCAATAAAATAAAATTTCAATTTCTAATAACAACAAAACGAGTAACGATAGGCATAAGGAATGTAATATTCATGTGATAGACAATAAAATGTAGAATTCAAAAACGTTAAAAAATTTGAGAAATTTTGTTTGAAAAAAGTTAGTTATAAACGTTTGCAAAACATTTCTCCAAGACGCGTTAGATAAAGTATATTATAATAAAACCAATATGTTAAACCTTATTTCCCTGACTTATTTAGTTCTTGAAATATTTGAAAAAATGTAGACCATTGCAATGACTATTTTTTTTAAAAACAGTAGAATAACTCGTAACTCGTTCACTTTAGACTCTACATGTAGTACACAACTCAGCTTAAAATAAAACAGGAAATCTAAAAGTGCACTAAAATATAGGGTGTTTTATTTAAAATAAGATGTATTGGACGTATGTAGGCCAACGTAAACACCCTTTGTAATCCAAAATATTTTTAGGCGATAGAACGTTTAACAATAAACTTTTACTTGAAATAATTTTTGATATCTCTAATACCTGAGCCACTATCAACAAAATACCAACGGCTGCCTCGCCTTGTATATATGGGATCCTATTTTTAAAATTTCGGTCATTAATTTTAAGGTATAAGTGACATTAATCAAAGAAAATGTGTGCTTTATTTATTTAAGAACATATCTTTAAGAGATTGTAGAGGTGTTCTAGATATATTTTTTTTATATTTTCGGTGAGTTGGCATTGGTAGAGCAAAGAAAGGATGTCATTGTGTTTTTAAATGGAGTTCATCGTGGTTATTTTAGAATTAAATTTGGTGTCCAAGGTAAATGATGCTTTCCAGGCAAAGTCTGCAGCGTTTGTGTTGAGCAATTCAAATAATGGATTAAAGTAAAGGAAAATATGAAAATATTTATCTTTTGATATTCTTATGGTAACCTAAGCAAACCAAAAAATCACAACGATGGCTGCTATTTTTGTCTATCTATATATAAGTAAACGGTTTCAACTCTAAAAATAGCAGGAATAACTTTTTTGCTTCCATTTATAAATTTCAGACGCGATTTGTGTTCTGATAGTAATGCCGATAGGAATGATGAAATACAACTGCATAAATTAAATCAGTATCCATAAGTTACCGCATTACCTCAACTAAATGATTTAGTAAGAGATTTCCATGTTACAATGGACACTGCATGCCAATATAGAATTTCTGTTAAGTAAAATAATATATCGTGAACATGGTTGACAAATTTGTGAAAACCTAGTGATAATTTTTGATTTGTCAAATAGTCTGGATATATAAAGCATCCCTGTTGTGTTGTGTAAACTAGGTAGTAAATACTGCGATAAGCACCACTGTCAGAGACAATGGATGGCTCGACATCAATTTATTTCTGGTACTTAAAATATGAAAGTTCCGTTCGCCCACAAAATGCCCTTGAAGCTTCTTTATACCTAAAGCTAGACATGACGAATTACAGGATTAAACTCTGATAAATTGTTTGAATAAACAATGACCAACGTTAAAAAAGAAGCATGGTGTGGATTGCTAGTTAGGGAAGAGAACTTCATGATCAACTAGAAGCATCCAGACAATAGTTGTAATATAAGCATAAAATTTCATTTTTTTCGTTCCGACATTGATTCTTGCCTTGAAATCATGGAGATCTGCGTGAAAAACAAGGAGAACGCTATTACCAAGATACAAAGGGATTGAAAAGGAGGTATCTTGGTTGTTGAAATGTGAATGTGATGGGTCGTTAAAATGGGAACCCTGGGGCGCAAAACAATGGAAATAACTAAGAATTTCAGTTTTACAACAAAGAAGTTCGATCTATTTATAGATTATCAATATAAAATATATTGTAGATTTATAAAATAAACATTTTAGAACACCTTAACGTGAACGTTTTATAAAAAAAGAATTTTCTATTTTTTTCGAAACCTTGATGCAATAGCTGGAAACTGATTGCATATTCTTACTTAATTTGAAACGATCGATTTATATAGAAATAGTTATGCTCAGTGTCAGAAATTGCAACACCAAGAAGGAGTAGGAATTTCTTAATGAAAGTTGGTAGATCTATTGGGCTAACATTAAGTAATAATTGATTAACTTTTGAGATCGAGTGATAATGTAATAACGTCGCATTTGGCAGTTTTTATAATTTTTTCCTAACTTTTTCGGTCTGTGTTTTTCATACGATTTGTTTTTTCATTGTTAATTAACAGTATTTTAGTTGTTGTTCTATTGTTAACGTGTTTTATTTGTTTGATCGTGTCTAAACTACAACAACGAGGATATTACCGTCAATTAAGCGAATTTGACAGAGGTCGAATTATAGGTTTAGCTGGTTCTTCATTTGGGGAAATTGCTAACCGTGTAAATCCAAATCGGTCTACTGTAATGCGAGTGTGTCGTGCATGGATTGAAGATGGTTAGGAACATCTTAAAAGAGGAACCGGGACTTCAAAAAGAACGACTGAGCGTCGAGATCGTCACTTAAGGCAACTGGCAGTTACAGAACGATTTTCCTCCACCCGGGCAATTGGTGAATAATGGTTTGGCGAAGAAGGTCGCCTTGTAACCTTTAGAATAGTTTATCGCCGAATCCAAAGTTTTGGGTTAACATAATATATTTCGCAACTTGTGCATCCTTTGATAGCAGAACATTGTCAGCAACGGTTACAATGGTACAATGTAAGATCTCATTAGAATCTTGAATGGCTTGGTGTTGTAGTTAGTGATGAATCTAGATGTTGTTTAGGAATGCATGGCGGTCGTATAAGAGCCATAAGAAGACGGAGTGAACGATGAAATCTTCGATTTACAGTTGAGAGGCACGTACACCGCACTGTGGGTGTTATGGTTTGGGGTGCAATTACTTATCCCAGCAAATCTCCCTTGATGTTCATTCGAGGCAATATGAAATCACAACGGTATATTGCGAAGGTGGCTGGAACATATCTTCTGCCATACTTACAAGAGCTCGAAGATCTATTATTCCAGCAGGATAATGCACTTCCACATGTAGCAACATTTTCTTTGAAGTTCTTTGAGCAGGCCCAGATTCATCTTTTGCGCCGGACTCCAAGACCTCCAGATCTTTATACTGTTGAAGATGTATGGGACATAACGGGGAGAAGGTTGTGAAATTTGCAGTATCCTCGTTTGACCTTAGAGGCCTTGCGACATGAGGTGCAAATTGGATGAGAGGCAATACCCCGGCGTGTAAATGAATGTGTAAATCAGAGAGGCCGCACCACACATTATTAACAATTATTATAAAATTTTATTTAACTAATAAAGGTTTTCCTCCCAAATTTTGATCATTTACTACTATAACATAGATGAATATTCTTATCAAATTTCATCCGGAAATTCCAACCCCTTCTTGGTATTGCAATTTCTACATTACTGACTATAAAGGTATGTTCAATCAGTTTTAATATACCGGCCTGTGCAATTTATCTATATTGGCAGTACATAGTTCCAAGTGATGAACATGAAGCATTGACAATGTAAAAAAAAATCAAATGCTTATTATTTACAGTTAGCAAATATATTTAAGAAGACAATATTACCTAAAAGAAAAGGTTGATGGAAATTTCATTTAGATTCTTCCCAATTTTTTTCAAAATCAGATGTTTTAGAAAATTTGTAGATAAGCACTCGGTGCCATGGATTTTACTAACGCTTACAAACGTTCTGATTTTACTATAGAATTAATGATGTTAAAATCTTCTAATTTATTTTAATTGTCGTAGAAAAAGTATGGTACGCAAGGATAAGGCCGACCAGACAGTGTAGGATTTATCATACTCGCTTACGCCTTATACTTACCATTTTTCTATCATCATAAATAATGTCTTACAACTCCTGTTACGTAATGTACTATTAAAAAAATAAAACACTTAATATTTAAAGTAGACGAATATATTTCGGGAAGACATAAAATCGCTTAAATAAAGAATTTAATGGACATTTTATTTGGATCTACACTATTTTGTATTAAAATTCTAGATTTTGGAAAATCTATAGTTCAATGGTTGGTGTCACAGACTTTATTATTGTCAAATTTAGTTATTTATGTTATCCATGTACTTGCAGTAGTGATCGTATACCTAGTAATTTTATGATAGATTTGATATGTCAAAACATTCTAAAATGTAGGGTTAGTTCATTATACACTCTCGAAATTATCACACTTGGCTACGCCTCGTACATACCACTCGTACGTAATTAGCTTTTTAATACTCTTATTACGTAATATAGTATTATTTATGTAATTTCTACTTAGTTAAACTATTTGCTAGCTCTGTAATGGTGCAATGCGATCATAATCATTTATCGAAATACACTATCCTAAAAGGTGTGCTCTAAGCAAGCATATATTTATATAACGTTTAAGAATTGCCACTGTACGAGTATTCAAGATAAAATGATAAAATAATATTTAAATTTAAAAAATTTAAAAACCAAATTTGGGAATTAAATGAATTAATTGAAAATAGTAATTATATAACCTAAAATGAAATTAAATATGCAATTATGTAGACATTCAATTAAATATTACTATCATTATAATTACTAATAATTAATTAAGCTAATATGCTTTTGCTTTATCAATATATTATAATTTATTAAAATATTAATTTAACTATTTTTTACAAGATTTTGAAATAAGCGCACCATGAAGACAAACACTATCTTTTGCATGAATTATTTGCTCTAAACGAAGTCCAAATAATTTCTTAATAAAAAAAAGTTCGAGATCTTACATTAGCTTATATATGAGGATTACACCATATATTTCTGAATATGGGGTAATAACAACACATGTTTAAACAAACAATATTGATAGCTTCGCAAAGTACTCTCCTGTGCATTTCACGCACTTTGACATCTTTTGAAACCATTCCATAAAACAGGCAACCCAGATTTCTTTGAATATTGCGCTAACATGGATTTCACGTAATTTCTTCTTAATGGTTGAAAAGAGGAAGAAATCGCATGGAGCTAAATCGGGGCTGTACTGTGGATGTGACAGCTTGATTCCAGCAGATCGAAGAAATTCCATTGTCAATTCCGTTGCCGAAGCATTGTCACGATACAGAACAATTTGCCTTTCTGCACTTTTGAGAGCATAATTGGCAAGCAAATGGTAGTATACCAATCTGCAGTAACTTTTTCCTTATTCTCAAAAGTAACGAAGCAAATGTAATTAGTGCGACTGAAGAAAGAAGCAATCATTTGTTTAGCACAACTTCGTGATTGTTTCACTTTTGTCGGCCGCATTTAATTTTGAAACATACATTGGTAAGATTGCTGGTTAGTTAATGGATCATATTAGTAGATTCAGTTTTCGTCGGCTGTAATGAAATTGTAAACTGCCTTAGACGTACCGTTATGATAGTGTTCTAGGTTTTCTAGGCACTAGTCGGCCCTCGCTTTTTTGCTCCTCTGTTAAACCATGTGGTATCCAGCGACAACACACTTTTTTTACACTTAAATGTGAGTGAAGAATTATTTGAATTTCAGTCATTCTTATGCCAAGGAATGCACGAATTTCGTTATAGGTCACCCGGCGATCTTCTCCGATCATGCGGTGAACAGCATCAATGTGATTTGAAGTCGTTGCGGTAATCGGACGACCTGCACGCGGCTTTCACCCTCAAACGATGATCTTTCCCGTTATAAATCTTTATATCAATTAAACAGGGTCGTCCGACTTGAATCTTCTCCTGGAAATGCATTTTGCAAACGAGTGAATGATTCATTAAAAGTTAAACCCGAACAAAAGTCATATAAAATCATGCCACGAAAATGTTCTAACGTCACTTTTATTTTAAGCCCAACTTTAACTTTTCAAAAAATTGTCACAACTTACTAAAACGAGATGTTGACTTCAAATAAGGTGCAACTTATTTGCAAACAATTGACATATTAAACTAACCTCAAATGTGTAAATAATTATTTGCAGTGTTGCCACATTCATAAAACTAAAGTATACACTATGTTTATGTACATACAAAAATACAATAGGGGTACTACCTGAATTTCAATGTAACAGTTACATTTTATTGAATTAGGCATTTCTTCATTAACTTTACAATGAATTTTGTGTTTAAAGTGTTCAATTTGAGGAATGCAGAAAAAATAATTTGTTAATATTCAGCTTGATTGACATATGTACGTAAAGTTTATAAGTTATATCATATATTTTCAATATTTGCCAATTTTTTTTAAATTCGACAGTTTATGTTTGAACTAAACTGTCTAAGTTCATGGTGCTTTGCCAATATAGTTTGCGTTTTTTCTTTTTTCTTAAAAGTAATAAAGGTAAATATCCGTTTTAGAAATATATTCCTTTTTAATAAAAAAATTAATGAATTATATTTTGTAGGATTAATATAATATGGGTTTCATTATTCTTTTGCACAGTTTTTTAAAACAACATGTAGCCCTTTTTTTCATATTACACGTTTTTTTAAAATTGTAGAACCAATCTCACTATTTCTATATATTTGGTATCTTTTTTTTCACAAGGTTTTACACGGTTTCCCTTGAAATATATCTAACGTGCAAAAAATTAGTTGGGTGTGTTGGGTCCATAACTTTGTACATATTATTCTTATGCTTACCTTCGCCAATAAACCTGTCGGCCATGTTCTACGAAAAACACATTCCTGTGAGCATAGTTTGGACAATACGTATTGGATTTTAGTTTAATCTTCTTTGTCCATTATATTAGACGCTCTCTGTCTTCAAATAGCTTTCGCAGCAACCTTAGATTTTTCAGTGGTCAGCAGTTTTGCTTTTAAGGCTAAAGTAATCAGGTTTAGAGAAGGATTATGTAGCATCAAAATTTTAACAACGAACTTTCATGTTGGGTAAGAAAGAAAAATTACAGATCCCTTCTTATTTGTTGCCTAGCACATCTTCTAGTGGGAATTGGGAGACATCCAAATTTTAATAGTAATAATGAAATGGCCATAGTAGCTGAAGCTACGAGGACAAAGCAGATTTTCATATGCTTAAATCGTAACTACTAAAATATTAGCTTTATCAGGTAAATGAATTATTCTTTGTATCATTGTATCATTTTTCGGGAATATTTCATTACAAACTTTTCTAATTAGCTTCTCTAGCTCCATATTAGTGTTTTACTGTTTCAAAATCGACAACTGGTCGATTAAATGTTTTACGATGGTAGTTCAATAGTTCAATTTTCTCGGTGTAAACCCCTCTATCTTGCAACATAGTCCACCTTCCGCTGGATATAGTTATTCAAATGATATCCAAGACGTTTAAGAACTTCACTAAAATAAGATTTATCGAAGTGTTTAAAATATTCATCTACTTCGGCGCTCACTTCTTCATTGGACGAGAATGTTTTACCACAAAATCAAGTTTCCTTATGTGGGAATAAGGGATAGTGCGGACGAGCCAAGTTGGATGAATATGGGGCATGTGAAGGTATTTTGAAATCCAATTAATGTATTTTGAAATAGCTGAAGAATTTATTGGTGCATTGTCAAGGTCAAACAAATTTTCTTCGTTGCCAAATGTGCTCGATTTTCTTCAATTTTTTTCATTCAGCAATAATGAGTAATACTCTTCTATTATTGTTCTGCCCCTTTCAAGGCAATTAATGAAAACTATTCCACAAGCATGCCAAAAAACCATTTCCATGCTTAACTAGCCGATAACATCACTTCCGCCTTCATGGACGCACTTGAACCAGTTCTACCCTTTGTTTCGATTGAGTTTTAGTTTCCGGAGTATTATGGTGTATCCAGGACTCATCATTATATTATGCTTAAATAGTTTCAAGCAATACTCCTAGGTCGTTGACCCACGGTTTACTGTTAATGAACGTGGCACCCATTTTGCAGAAATATTTTTCATATGCGGATCATCAGGTAAAGTTGAAACCACTGTACTAATCGGCAAATTTAAATTCTACAGAATCTCACGCATCTTCATTTGGCGATCTTTCAATGCACTGTTATTATCATGTCCTTTACTCTATCAGGCCGCTCAGCATTGAGAACGCTCGTAGAACTATAATGAAAACAGTCGAACCATTTGTGCATCATTTTAGTTGATGAAGAAAATCCCGGATAACTTTTGTCAAGATTTTGCTTTATAACTATCTGTTATTGCTTTTCTACGTAAAAAATTGTGTTTAATTAGAACGCGAAGATCCATTTTTTCCATTCTAGCGATACTAATGTATGTTCTTTACTTTAAATATCTCTCAAACACAAACTAATTGGCAGATGTTCACGAAAATTGGTATGACGCTATCTAGTCAAATGTGTTTTAACAGTATAATATTTATTTTGTGGCGACGCCATCTCTTGAACTTTTACCTGACTTAATGGACAAGCCTCATACTTACACACAACGCGGCGATTATTTCTTTTACAATTTCTTTATGTTTTGCTCACTGTTATAAGTTAAATGTATTACCTACCTTTCATTTCATATTAAAAAATTAATATATAATATAGACTCTTATAAAGCTACTATCAGATTAAGTGTAAAATTGTGTATATGTCGTGTTATTTAAAAAGTTAATTTTCTTGCAAGCGTATATGTTAGCCTATGTTTGTGTTTTTTTCCTTAGGATTTCAGGAATATTTTAGACTATCTCGCAGTATTTTAAGTTGTAAAAGTTGATGACAAAGGTATAGTTGCCTTCTAGAAATGAAATTTTAATCTATTTTTGAAATAGTTCTACTTAGATTTCAAAAATTTTGACTTTTTTTGTTCAAACCGGAAATATATAGAAAAAGGGGGAAAGCAAGTCTAATTTTGTTAACAATAAGTATAATACGATGCAATTCCTTTTATAAAATGTCATTTATATTATAGATATTGTTTTCAGTGGTGTATAGTTCATTAGAAATGTTTATTGCTTATTTGTGAGTTTTATAAAGAAATATACTATAAACACATTGATTATTTTATGTCAATAACAATAGTGTAAAATATTTATTTTTAAAACATATCAGTCTGCTTTTAAGTTGAACTTCTCAGCGATAAGTTTTAATTTAAACATCAAACATTTTTGAAATTTCTTTTTTGAAAATTACATTTCATTTAAATTTGTTACAAAATATTCTAAGTATAATAGTAAATCTGTTATTATTAATAATGAGAAGTTAATTGTGTGTTTTTGACAAATGTCTAAACACGGAATCAATAATGTTAAAGAAAATATTATAACAACCTGTGTACCTAATTAATTTCAATATTTTATAACTTAAATTTTAACTACTTTTATGGAGATTGAAATATTATACGAAAATAATTACATCAAAATAAGTAAGAGAAATATAATAACTGGTGTAACATATATACATACGTCAAAAGTCTCATATTAAACACTCTGTTCTATATTTCTTATATTTCAATAACTAATTGTTTGACTAAGATACGCGACTTTTATAGAACTTTAATTAATGTCACGTTTGTTATAGATAAAATAGCTATACTATTGATATATTTATTATTCAAGTATTTTAATTTGATACTAATTAATTCAATTTTTTTCACTTTTATTTATTACATAAGTATTCTGTTATTTTTATGGACACCATAAAAATATCGTAATAAATGAAATTCTACACACATAAACGGAAGACAGTTCTAAATCTCTATTCATTAGTTTTCCTAAAAGCTACAAAACCATACTTCGTGTTCTTAGTGGTGGCGGTTCATTAATTTTAATTTATTTCAGATACTCTTTTAAATTTCAAACTAGTAAGGGTTTTTATAGCATCAAAATGTATTTCGATATTCAAAACAATCTTTCCTATCCGCACTTTGCAACAGTATTTTTAAAATAACGTAATTGAATTCAAAGGTTCAGCTGGTATGTTGGGTTACAGCAATTTAAAGCATCAGCACTTCAATTAAACTTTTCTAGCCGAAGATCGCTAGTATTGGAATTCAATTTAATAACATTGATTTAAACCTAAACTAACGAGAACGTAAGTAATTTGTCAATAACAAAGTTAAGGGATGGAAATCCTTGGATGGAGTAAAATAGTTCCAAATTTGTGATTAACTCTAGTACATGCAAGGAGGGACACAAATAAATGTATAGACTATGGAAACTGTTAAACTAAACAAAGACTAAAAATCAGTAGAAAGTGTGACTATCAAAACTAAATATTCCTTCAGTTAATGTTCTCTCCGTGAAATCAAAGAGCGATTGGATTACTTTTTATGATATAACGTTCCAAACTCCATTAATTTGTCGCCAAAATTCATTTAAATATCTAGCCGATTAGGGATAACAAGACAATCGTTTTCCTACTGTATGCCACAGATGACAGCAATCACAACCATGTTTCAAATAAATTGTCACAATTCGTACGAGAGAATGAGCATTGCCTGACTGAAATGATTATTCTAACCCACTATGTAAAAATAGCTACACTTCCGACTCTGCTACTTCCTTTGTGACCGAAGGGGCGGGGGGTATCAAAAATGCACGACCGATGTTTGATTTTGGACGTTAGCAGGTAAAGATATTTCCAGGATTTTATCCTTCATAAAATTTGCGCCCAACAAGGACTCTTCATCAGATAAGACTAACCTTCTCCATTCCTCATTTCAAAATCCAGATTGTAACAGTCAACGCCTAATGGACACTGTCGAACCTCTTCTCCGTACAAGGGTGTTGTATTCTTGTATCTGGATTTTTATTTTATTTTATTTTCAGATGTCTGTATGCCTGTTCATCTGACCCTGGAAGTAAAGATATGTATGACTTATTCCATTTTCTCCACGTATCTTGAATTCTATTTAATCCTCGTTTAGCCTTTCCTCCAGTATAGTAAACAGAAAATTCATATTCACGAAGACCGACTATACAACCTCTTAAAAAGCCAGCTATTTGAATATAACAAAATATAACTTAAGCTTCTCAAAAACAGAGATTGATTTTAATAAACTTTCAGTGACAATAAACGATAGAACACAGTTTGTGGCTACCTCGATATTAAATTCATTTCTTTTATATAGAAAAATGGCACCATGTTCAATAAAAATTCATCAGGAAGTAGTACCATCCATTTACTACAAGGAGGTTTAAAAGTAATTTTATGAACAATAAATATTTGCAATACACATAATGCCCTACATCATTTGAGTTATCTATTGGGTTATATTTAGGTCATGAATATACATTTTCCTTGATAATATACAGGGAGACCCAAAAAATCAGATTCACATTATTCAATAATTCAATGCAAAAATTAACAATTAGCACAGGATTTATCGAACAACTACGTATTCGATGTATCTGCCACCATTTTTTATTGCCACCTTCATTCGTTCGGTAAGCTTAGTAACCATAGTAACATACTGTTTCCCATTGATATTCTGCAGAACAGTGTCGGTGTTCTCTGGAAGTTGTGGACCTAAAGCAATGGTCTTTCAATAACTCGTACAAAAATGCATTACAAATAGATCAAGACTTCGCGCAGAACATGGAAAATCAGTGCCCCCGAAATCAAATGGCGGGAAAACATGCCTTACACTAAGCATCCATTCCTTCAGTTAGTATGAGCAGTAACGCGGTCTTGTTGAAACACTTGTTTGACAAGTCAAGGTTATGTAAGTCACAGAATATTGCCAAGTCACTTGGGAACGTGAAATAGGTTACTCAATGTGCACAGGTGCAATGACGGTGGCCATGTTGCCAGCGGCATCTGCAATGAAATACGGTCGAATGATATCGTGGCTGCCCACAGCAGCCCATACTATAACTTTAGAATATAAAAATTCAGGCATCAAGTTTAAATTACCTTCCTTTTGGGCGATTCTGTATTCAAATCGTTGGTAAAACACAAAGCGTGTATATTTCTTAAATTGATCGAACCCCTGAGCTATAATCTCATTATTACACGTAATGTTTTCAAAAACCATTAAAGTTTTTTAAAAAAATTCTCATACTTAACACACATTTAATAATTACAAGTTGTTAATAATAATAGAAACTAAGTTAATGACATTTATATATTTTCACGCCAACTAGAAAGTTTGTTTGTTTTGAAATATAAACAAATTGCCTTTAATACAGCTGATTCATAAATCAGAGCCTCAAACCGTTCTAGAAATGTAGTTTGCTTTGTTATAATTGCTCTATTTGTAGGAGGAATTTAATGATAACATTCATGGAATCATATTTTTAGTTAAATAAGTGTTTAATATTGAACTCAAGAGTGATCTCTGTGTGACTAATATTACATTATATTAAATGAAATATTCATAGAATACCGACAAGACTTAAGAGCTCATTAAGTAACTGGTTTTATTACTTAAACTATTTAGCCAGTGATTATAAAATTCAATAGGGTTCTATGTGATTTATGAATTTGTCAAGAATTGCTATGTGTAGAGTGTTTCCGCGAGTACTTATAACCTATAGATCCACTGATATCAGTGCTCAAATTTTGATTGCAATTTTCGGATTTAAAGTGAGTTTCAATCAATTTAGAGGTGTTTCAATTTTGTAGAAAAACTAGAATTTAGATAAACTGTTTAAGAAATATCACATGTAAGCTACCACAGTTGACGATATCATAACATATTACGCTGCGAGAGTGACGTATAGTAAATGTATTGTAACATTGTTTTTTTTGATGATGAGTAATTTTGGTCATTATTGTAATAAAGGATCGTATTATTTTAATTTATCTAAGGTTTCGCTCAATTTGGTTAATTGTGGCAATAGTTTGTTTACAATT
>JAHWXV010621187.1:0-13936 GCA_024586415.1 Phrixothrix hirtus | reverse complement strand
GCACGAATTACACCAGCAGTACCGAAATTCTCCGGAGAAGACGCCGAAATTCCTAAGGCATTTTTCGAAAAATATGAAAATTATTTGAAAAATGGACGCGTCCCTCAAGAAGATTGGCGCTACCATCTACCAACGTCATTGGAAGGAGAAGCTCAGGAATACTTCCGCCAAATTGAAGCCATTCCCATGGATTAGGAATTTTTGAAATCTCGATTTATGACCAAATTCGACCATACAACGAGATTGGCCGAATTAAGATCGAAATTATATGTTAATCCAATGAGCAATAAAGAATCTACAGAAGCCTTCATCATGAATAAATGGGGCCTGTTCAAACGACTAAGATCGGAAGTTCAACAACACGAAATGGTGTCTACGATCCTACAGCAGTTAAAGCCTGAACTACGTGTTCACTTTGTACGACATCCGCTGACGTCTATCATCGAGCTCCTCAACGAAGCTATCACCGTCGAGGGTGCCTACACAACGGTGAAACCGTCACCTGTAAGAACGACCGTCAAGGCCGCCAAAAATATTCAAATCACTGGCTCCGAGATTGCCTGAAGAACAACTCGACCAACCAGGGAAACGCCATGGCGGCCGGGACTCATTAACCCGGGCCGTAAATACCACGTCAGCGGAGGTTGCTAACTTACCTCGTGTCAACATGGAAATACGAGGACGACGTTATCGGGCCTTACTCGACAATAGATCTGCGTTAGACCTGCCAAAAGAATCGGATCCTAAATATCGAGAAGTGCTCGAGGAGTTTAAAGAAGTTTTTAACGAGGACAGCCTCGTTAAAACTAGCATAACCACCAAGCACCGCATCCAACTGCGAATGGATGTTCCATTTCGACTACGGCCGTATCATTACCATTACCCGGAGTCGAAGACAAAACTGCTTTATCAACAAATCGAAGGGATCCTCGCAGATGAAGTTATCGAATCGTCTACGTCCGCTTACTGTTCACCTGTCGTCATTGGAGAAAAGGAAAATGGAACTCCTTACTTCAGCATTGACTACCGACAGTTGAACGTCCTCACCGTGGACGAGACTTCGAAACGACCTGCCATCTCCAATTCACCCAAGGACCCTGGGAACGCCACGGTCTTTTCAGTGTTAGATCTAAGAGCGGATTCCGCTCGAAGAAGATAGCACCCCCGACGGAGTCACATACCAGTTCAACGTGATGGCTTTTGGCTTGAAGGGGTTGGAACAAATTTCAAGAGGATGATGTCAGCCGAAGTGTTGGTAGGCTACCTCCACCAATTCACGGTAGCATACCTGGATGGCATCGTCATTTTTTCAAGAAACAATGAGGAGCACGTAAACCATCTGCGACTTGTATTCGAACGACTCCACGCGAAAGGACTTCGGTGCAATATCCAGAAGTGCCGCTTT
Organism: Phrixothrix hirtus; assembly: GCA_024586415.1. Taxonomy (NCBI): domain Eukaryota; kingdom Metazoa; phylum Arthropoda; class Insecta; order Coleoptera; family Phengodidae; genus Phrixothrix; species Phrixothrix hirtus. The sequence continues at coordinate 12,531 of JAHWXV010621187.1, read as the reverse complement.
GGACAAAGCAGTCTCAACATTCTGGGCCCCGAAGTCGCTAGTCAGGATAATTCACCGTAGCTGGTACATCTCAAGACCATGGAGTTGGCGAACCACCTATCAAGGCGACCTGACAAGCCACCACCTACTTTCGAAGCTGAACGTGGACAACATACAGGCGTTTCCTCTACACCAGGAGGCCGAACAGTACCTGCCGGAGACGAGTGCCACATAGAAAGCTTCGAAGACTTTACTGTAGTGTAATTTAGTGTGTGAACTTATACTGTATAAATACTGTAATTGTTACTGATATAATAAAGGGTACGATGTCCGCTTTCCTTTACAGCGATGTAGCACGTAGCAACATAGGAACCTGATTCTGCACTACGTGTCTGTAGTAAAATAGTTTAGTCATAGTTTTTAAGACGTGTATTTAATCATATTTGTGTATAACTGTTTTTTATTTAAATAAAGGGCAAACTTTTGCGCCCACTACGACATTCTTCGACATCTAAATAAAGATTAGAGTGACTACCTACCCTCAATACTTATTTCATGTTACATACTTCAACTTTGTACAATAATTTTATTCGTAGCTTTTAAGTTTAACTGTAAATTCTGTACGCTCAACCTTATTATAGTTGGTTGTACAGTCGCACCCCTTTAAATATAGGTCACCTACCTATTTCCTACATATTAAGATGAGCACTACGTGTAATCTAAACCTTTAGTTATAAGTTTAGTTTTTAAGTTGTTTGTAATATTATTGTACATAATTTGTGATAGAAAAAACTAAAACCCTCTTTACGTCACTATTACACATCACTTCATTCGTCCACACACAGGAAATAAGGTAATGAGGATTTCCTGGCCTGATAAGATACGAATGAATGGAATTATTCATAACAGAAATGCGATTCATCAATAATACTATTTACATCGCATTTTACTATTGCTACTACTGTATATACACCCCTTGTTTTTACACATACAGTTAGTTAGATATCTTCAAGTCTAGCAGAGCTTCGTGTTGAAGCGCTCGCCTCCAGGTCGTGCCTCGCTGTGCACGCTGCCTGCGAGTGCCTCTCTAAACTTAACAGTAACTAAGTACGCATCACCGATATTGTTTATTATCGAACACCACATCGACTTAAATAATCTACAGTTGTTTTATTTAAAATTACTAAGTGTTTTCGACGCTAACTGATGCCGACAACACCCACAAGGGCAGTCGGTACGTGCACGTATCAACGACAAAAGACCCGTTTCAAAAGGAACTTTTCCGAAGGAGGCAAAGGATGGATATCTTGGTACTCCAATTGCCAATCAAAAACAGTCAACAGTCAGGCTTATCTAATCTGTAGAGGCGTTGTCATGTGCTTGCAGATGAACCCTGAAGTATTAGCTTAAACTTTATTCCCATAATAAATGATTTTCTGAAGGTTTTTATTGTTTGCGAGTCACATTGGGCGCCAGTGTAACATAGGTAGAAACTATGTAAACAAAGACTGAACCCTTACGTTCATTTAGTAATCACTTTCACTTGATAAGGTTTTCCGACTTCTCAGTCATCTCAAGTGTGGTGAGTGAATGTTAAGATGAATAACCAGAATTAGTGTTTAGGCACTTTTAGATCTTTAATAATTACGGGTAGGTAATTGGCTGAGTAAACTGCAAACTGATATCGGCGATAAGATGTTATCATAAGTTAAAATAATGGCTAACTTAAACGTTGGATTAAGTTATATTAAATTGGTTATACCAATTTGTTGTATTAATTACTTTTATCAAAAATAATAAACTACGATAACAAATAACGATTTAACTATCAGGGTAAATTAGTATATAAAAGTGTAATAAAATTGGTATAACTAGATTGATATAATATTATAATAAATTAAAATGGGTTATCCGATACGATACAAGTTTAAAACAAGGTTGATAAGTCCGACATCTGGTAGAAATTGTTCAGAAGAGCAGTAATCAGTCGTCAAAAGCAGATTCGATAAAGATGACAGTTGTTGGAGTAAATTGATGGTGACTCCCGTTGAATTCGTATTCCACTGTGAAGAAAACTGATAAAGTAATCTTCAATTATAAAAATTAGGAAGAATCAATTTTGCACCATGTCAAAAGCGAAGTTTACATAATGACAAGCTAGCTACTTTAACAATTGTATAAACTTATTAACTTTGAAAGTAGCTTAGTAATAAATTTTAAATAATTTATGATAATCAAATTTTTATGCCAAAAAGTGATTTTAATGAAAGTAATATCCAATTTGGAAAAATCCTCCCCAATTTTTTAAAAACAAAATGAGTTGTTATCTCTAAAAATGACTAGTGCGCATATGAAATGCATGTCAGAGATCTAAATCGGTGGGTTGGCAATAGTATGAAGGGCAACTTCCAGTGGTTTCATTAAACAATAATAAAAATTCTGATTCCTTGTCATAGGCTAAACTGAAAACAACGTATGTGGCAAAATAATCAAGAGTGTTTAATCACGACCGGCAAAGCTACAGTGGAGCGAGATGTAGTTCTTCGATACTTGCGAGGATAATCACTGTAGAATTAAGACAAAATCGGTGAAAGGTGGGTGCCACTGTTCTCAAGTCGAAACTGCGATTAGGCGATGTTTGCGAAACACCCTGTATATCACGATGTTAGTGACCTACCTTAAAAGTGCAGACAGACACTCTAATGGTACTGCAGATACGGGACCAAAACTGAAAGAAATATTCTAATGCTAAAAGTGCCCACTATTTATGACGGTTCCTGTATATAAAAATTAATGCAAAGTGCTGACAACAGCTTTAAATATTATTTACGTTACTTGCAAAATTTAAGGCGTAATTTGCTTTAAATGAAATAGCCAAGGGCAGGTTTTCAGAACTGACCACCCTGTATATTGTTAATTTATCTAACTGAACTTTACACTTTAAGGAAAGTGTTAGATTTATGTGGAAATAAATGCTTTATGACTTTCGTTACCGAAATTTATTGATTTGCTATTTAACTTATTGTACGCGCACTGTATAACTATAATTATACGTAAGATTCTACGTTGGTGAAATAATAACCAAAATTTAGCACAAGAACGCCTTTATATAATTTAGGTTTGCATGAAAACACACATATACTCACAAATTCATCAATTAACTACGACATTAAGTAGGGCTTAAATTCTAGGAACAAAGAAACATTGCCTAGCGGAATCTAGATTCAAAATTATTTATTTACAAAATCCAGCTTGTTATTACCACTGGAAGTGATTGATTGACGGTGATAAATAATAAACGAACCTAAGGTTTCGCTAACGACACTTACAATATTTAAAAGAAAATGCATAAGCGTCATATTTTTATGTGGGTAACCCAAGTATTTAAATAATAGTAATTATAGAACTAACTAATTAACGTATAACACTAACTGTGATATGAACAATTTGCTTTAATAATTAAAATTACAAACGTAAAATGTCCCAATTAATTAATTTAGAGTCGGTAATTCATTTATTTCATCATTATTTGTATATAACGGACGGCAACGCCCTTTGTCTAGTTTTACGTTATTTTGAAACAAACAAAAACTGGGTCGTTCGGTGGTAACACAAATATCTGTGGATGCGTGAGGGCGTAAAGCAGCCCTTCTTTACCAAGTTTGGAGTAAGCAAAGAAAGAACAAAAAAATATGACACTTACAGGTGGAAAAACACTCTGGACTTGGGAAGCACTTCTAGTTCTTAATTTTTAGGATTGATAACTCCCATGGGTAGGATGATACCTAAATGCAGTTGGCGATTTTCATATTGAATTGATTATCCCAAAATAATTTGGATTTACTGCCCAAATGCCTAAAGCCTGGCAGGTACTTTACATTTTCAATAAAGGCAATATTCTTCTTCTAAAATAAATGACACTTCCCAACCAGAACTGATCACTTTTACACCAACTAACTTAAGCGTGTCTGTATGATAACTAACTCCCTCGATTCATAATTTTAACTAACGGGATCGCTCGTAATATGCCTGATCAGGTCATATTGCCCCGTCTGTACGGCGCCGAGAAAATATCTTTACACTGGTTGGATTGTAACTCAGTTAATTATTTCTTAAGCTTTAAATGGTATCATGCCCGTTAATTCCTTGTGTGCATAATTTTATACTTTGTATGAAACAAATTGTAACCTTGTTTGTTATTGAAGCGTGATCTCATGGGGCTTGCATCAATTTTCTAGAATTTATGACGTAAGATCTGTTACTTTATAGCTTGAGATAATTTTTTATTAACGAAGTTTTAACTAAAATTACTAGGCAATATTCCAAAAGTAAAATATGAGGTGCATTCAATTAGATTTTTAATTTAATTTCATATTTCTCTTATAAAATTGATTTATGAATGACTTTAATGAACCCTTGTTCAACTAAAATTATATTAATCATTAACGTGCATGGTACTAAATATCGTTTAATTTATTTAATGTTATTAACAAACAGCAAGAGCTGACATCCTCATCCACCGTTAATTTATCATTCCACAAGTAATTAGATCACCTATTAATTAATCAACATGCTATCTTATTCGAACACAAAAGGTAAGGCCATATGAGTAAATTACATAAAGTAAGGTCGTAATAACGAATGGGTTTTGATGGTATCGTGCGAAACATACTTAAAAAAATAAAAGATACGAACTTGAAAGAATTCTTAATTAAAATAGTATTATAAACGTTAGACCCTCAGACCATTCTAATGTTTATATTGAAACCAATGTGATAGCTCTTAGAAATGCTTACCGATAACCATAAAATAGAAATTAATTTAGAATTGTATCCATTTTTACAAAAAGGATTGTCTAAAATATATCAATTCTCCGCGGGTAGATTTGCTACCTCTCCTTTTAATTAAATTTATATTCGTAACTAAGTTAGATAATTAGATATTGAAGTAAAACGATATATATAAATAGAGTCGGAACAAGACTGGGTTCGAGAGAATGCTGTTCTAGAGAACATAGGACATTTCGTTAGCTCTCCCCCTATCAACTGTCTGACCTGTAATCATACAGAATTTAAATTACTAGAATTATACGTTGTATAAGACCTTTAAATCAAACAAAGTACATCATATCTTGTTATTGCAATTTAAACAATAAAAAATACCCATACAAATTGTGGAGTATATAGTAAAATTATTAATCCTATAATTGCAAATTGGAGAAAATGATACTTTTACTTTACTTTTACACCGTGCCGTTAAAATGAAATAAAGAATGCCTATATAGTATACACGATGTAGCAAAAATATATTAATTCTATAACTACAAAAAAGAAATTATAATTATTGTAACGGAACGTTACAACCGTTCACTGGTAGGAAGATGTACGCAGTTGGCAGATTCACCGAGATTATGCATACATTTTGACGATAATTATAATAATTATTATTTGAAGGAGTCCTTTATATTATGGCATTTATGAATAATATTCTATTATTATTTCAATTCAATTAATATCCAAAACTATCTATAGAATTAAGAATTATAAAAATATGATGTATTTTATGCTGATAAAAAAGTACCTACATTTAAAACTAACTTAACAAACGAAGCCAGTTAAATTTTCTTCATTAGCTACAGGTGTTTTAGCATCAAATGTGCAAAAAATAATTTAAAGCAGGGATTCAAAGTTCAAATAAATTTAATTAGATTATTCAGAAACTAATTAACGAAAATTTACTAAATTTGGTTATAAGGTATGATAAATATGAGCGCAACTTTTGGCCAGTTCAAAAAATCAAATGCTGATTGTTTGCAAAAATTTTAAATGGCATTAATCATGCAAGGAAAAGCAACAACGACGCGTTTCACCATCGACATTTTTGATATAAATAGACGAGAAGAATTGTTACAAAATTAAAGCTTTGGCGAAACCTCCCCGTGTGCAATCCACTACACAGGGGATGGTCTTCTGGAAAGCATGTTCGGGGGTTTAAAACAAAGTCACCTCATTTACAATCCAACATACAGCGAGAAAATCTGGTGCACGTAAATCTGGACCACCACCGATGATTAACACAAAATACCTAAAGGCAGTCCTCCTACAGTGAATCGATTCTGAGATAGTTAGACTCGGTTATTAAGATTGATTCTTAAAATAGATACAAAAGCAACGAAGTCCTAGCGTGAAAACGTTTAAATATTGTTCTCTACTGATACTATCAATTTAACTTCACATTTAATGGTTGTTACCGTAAATAAACGAAGAAAACCTATTTGATTTAATGCAAGAATCAGTCTTCAACGACAGACTAGTCCGTAAATAAAATTTGCATTTAAATTAACAAGCCAATTTGTCCTATTAACAAAAATAATCTCACTAAGTAAACATTTACCCAAAATCAGTTCATAGCAACTTAGGCAGTGATACTGAACGAACAATGAACTTCTTAGCAGGCGGTGTACCAAGGTAATCAAACCTCTTTACACTTACACTCTGAACGATTCATTACCTGATGCTTAAGTATTTGTAGCCACAGTTATCGTATGACTCCGCCTACTTTTTTAAGAGAACAAAGTTGCACATACCTGTAGATCCTCCTACTCACGGAGGTTTAGAATCGCATTGGGCCGCCCTGGACGGTTTTCGGCGTCTTCCTCGTAGGCTTCTAATTCGGAGATCAGCGGGTTGGAGCTGTTCTGAAACAAAGAGTACCAATTAGTAGCCTGCTCATGGATGAACTGTTGGATTATGGGAACTTCCCATAAACTACAAAGCGTCTGTAGCCATGCGCAAGCACTTGTATTCGATGACTTGCAGCTTCCTCATCTTTAACCTAGCGGCATATCACCAGATGGTTGTCGCGTAGACTATTATCAGACGAATAATCCCCTTGTAGAGTCTAACTTTGTTTTCCAAGGAAACCGCACTTCGGCGGTTCAACAGACCGTACAATGCTGCCACGCCAGTTTTTGCACGTGAAGTGGAATAGTCGATGTGGTGTCTTCACGTCAGCCAGGAGTTGAATACGACACCCAGGTATTGAATCTCGTCCTCCTAAGGAATCTGAATGTCAAACATTTCGATTTCTTGTAGAGGGCGTGTACGCCTATGCGTAAAGAACACCTCGGTGCTTTTTTCCGCATTGACGTCGGTTCTCCACATTCGGAACCAAGTTTCCAACGTAAGAACTGCCGCTTGTAGGTTGCGGAGGGACAGGTTTGGATCTTGGGATCGGGATAGGACGGCGGTGTCGTTAGTGTAAAGCGCGAGCGTCGTGTTTGACTGTCTGGGCAAGTTATTGTAGAAGATGGTGTAAAGCAACGGCGTGAGGAGGGAACCTTGCAGAAACCCCGCCTCTACGTTACTCGGTCGTGAACGACTCCCCTCCAGCTTGATTTTAAACGACCTATGCTTAAGATAGGACGCAATCAGCTGAACGAGCTTCTGAGGAAAGTTTACTTTCAGCATCTTGTACAGCAATTCATGATACCAAACCTTGTCGAACGCCTTGGCGACGTCCAGAAGAACAAAAGCAGGCGAAACCTTCGGTGATTTCCTCAGCCAGCCGGAGCACCTGATGAGTGGTGCTGTGGCCCGGTCTGAAGCTGAATTGTTCGTCGGAAATGATCTTTGGGTTTTCGGTTGCATCCTTCAGGCAATTCAGAGTTAGTCACTCTGCCAGCTTTCCCAGACAACAGAAAAAGCGATAGGGCGGTAATTCTGCGAAAAGGTTTTGTTATTTCCGGGTTTGAGAAGGACGATGATGTCAGCGGATTTCCAGGATTAAGGAAACCGTCGAAGTCTCAACATCGCGTTCACGATGTTTACTACTGCGGCGAATCCCTTGGGTGGGAGGGCTCCGAGGGCAGAGTTTGAAATGTTGTCGGGACCGGGCGCCTTCCTCGGCTTGCTTAGCTTTATGCAATCGCGTATCTCGTCCGGGGAAGTAGGAATGATGTAGGAATGGTTTACGTCGTTCTCATCGTCGTTTCCTGTGGCGATACGGCATCTAACTGACTCTTCGATGCGCTCGATGAATTCAAGATCAGCGTGAAAAAATTTAGAGAGCATTGAAGCTCTAGGCTGTCTGCGAATGCCTCTTAGTTGTCCGCGAGATCGCAGACTAGACCGCGTTCGCCGTGAATCGACGGCATGGTCGGTCTATGATTTCTTAGGACTTTGACCATTCTCCATAAGGAATTGACCTCCGTTTCCAGCTACTTGAGCTTCTCCTTGTACTCTACTTCACTTGCGCTGCAAGACTATCCTTAAGCACTCGATCCGCAGGGTCAAAGTAGCGCTGGCAACGGCGTCTAGCGCGGTTCTTGTCTCTAATGAGTTCTCTCAGATACTATGGGAGAACTCGTTCACTCGACTTGCTCCTCACGTTCGTCGCAAACAGGGTAGAACCCTGGATGCTAGAAGTAAGGCGGACGACCGATTCCTTCAGCTCATTCTCGGTACGTATCTACTCGATACGACCGAGATTTTGCTGTAGGTGAGAGGAAAAGGCGAGCTATGAGACGCGTGGCACCATCTCGGGAGGATTCGCTTCCTCACCTAGGAAAAGTAATACGGGATTATGGTAGTAAGTTCGTGATGGAAAGATACATCTTTTAGAAGAACGATGTCCAGGTCATCTCGGGAGCCTAGAGTTGAGATGAAGGCAGGTTCGAGTGGTCTGTTAACGTTGAAACTTTGAATAGTTTCAAAAAAATCATGGAGTATTTTTCCATTTCGGTTGGTTTGCCGACTGTTCTATGATGGATGCTTAGCGTGTCCTATTAACAAAAGTAATATCTCTAAGTAAACATTTAACCAAAATCAGTTCATAGCAGCTAGAGCAAGGTACATTAAATATGCCCTCTAGTAGTTCGTAGAGAAAATATATGTAATTATAAGTATTTCGATTTTAGGGCGAAAGATAAGTAACGTAGAAAAATTGTAGATAGCTAGGATAGGATTAAAAACTAGAATTTAGGCAAGAGTGTACATATACATCTTTTATTTTATTAAGTAAATGTAGAAAAATACCTTGTATGTCAATAATTGAATTTAAATCTAGGTAAATATTCTGTCTAGAATAAACAGCTTCCAGACATAAACAAAGATTGCCAACTTGACAAAAATTTTAAGGGCATCAAAATCTTAAGTGCGTAAGTTTAAGCAATCTTTTAAACGACTAAAATTATACACAGTATAAGTCAAAAGGTAAAGTTAGAAGCAATTGCAGAGGAAATTGATTTATCTGAATCAAAAGGTCAGTCTTAAACCTAAATAGTCGCTTAGACATATTTCGTCTGTTATTTAGGATCAACCTTGGACCATCATCGTCGAGTTACCCAAACTACAGTAAGTAACCGCCACAAAGACGAAGTGTCGTTAAATATTTAAAACTTCACATGTCCATTTCATTTCTTTTGCATTTTGGGAACTACATTGTAGTAATTTCCCTTTTACGTTTCTAATTTTGTTTTATTTGAAAAACCAAAGTAAAAGTTCCTTGAACTCTGTTTAGATATGAAAAAATATTGGAATTGGTACTTTTAAGTATTTTATACTGGCATGCTTTGCAAATATTTGTTTTGAAACACAAGGTTAAATTGTGTCCCGTGGCATTTGTTTCAGGTAGACATCGTCAAAAGAAAAACAAAAGATGTGGAGAATAAGACTACTGCGCTCCGAGACGGTTTACAAATATGTAAGCGTAGCGACGGTTACCAGCTGTTATCTATATAAGATGATTTGTTTAGCAGATTCCAAAATTTAATTAAATTATGTGCAGTGTTTTTCTAATATTTTTCAATTCTTAAACTAAAAGGTTGTGTCCCCATTTTTGAATTGTTGTTATTTTGTTATGGAAATTCCAGCTGCTTAGGTTATATCTAGCTTGTCTTGTAAACAGTTTGCTAAGTTTGGAAAAACTAATTAATCCCAGCATTTGTTTGCAACATGTAGAGAATCTCGTTATTGTCTTCATATTTACATTAATTTTAAAATTTGCACTTACTGGAAGTTATTTATACATTTATAACCCTACCTAACTGAGTTAAATTCTATCCTGGACACCGTATGCCTTGCTAATGAAATTTCTTAACTTTAAGCGTCTATTTGGATTTATTTAAGCTATCAATTTTGTGAGAAATATACGCGATTAAATAAGCTGCTTTGTTAACAGTTTCTGTTTTTGAGCTGTAAGTAAATCATTCGAATTGTATGATGATTGTTAAATTATTAATTCTGTTCAATTAAGTACCCATAATAATGTAATTAAGTGGTCGAAGATTTATCTAAGTAATTGGAACAACATCAGATCCCTATTTATTTAAATAAATTTTCGCATGAAATTGTCTTATACGTCAGAGCTTTATATACTAAAGTTACTGTACATACTAGAAATTATAACATGTTTTGTTTATTATTGCTTGACTGACCAGTTTATATTTTTATTGCTGCCGTTTATTTCGCATAAATGTTTCAATTTTATCTCTTACTTCATTGAACTCTACTTCGATGATTTATAAAGCATTTATTGCACACCACATATATAAAGGGGTACCTTAAAAGTTCCCGCTATAAGTTAAAACACTTTCATAAATTTTCTAAGTAATTTCAAAGCAAACATATACCGGGAGGAGTTCATAGAATTTCCTTCCATAATCTGAAATACCGAGTGTTAGGCAATTTGATACCCTTAACGTTAGCAGCTATCGTTTTTATTTGCATGTTTTCTATTTGAAACAGGTAGTAGCAAGCACAACTTTACTCTAGCTTCGTTTTATACCGATATTGGCCTGAGAATAGGCAGCGTTCATTTACTTTATCAACTTATTCACAGGGTGTTTTTATCTTTATCCTATTACACTTATTGTGTCAAACAACACTGTAATAATTCGGATGGAAATTATTTGATAAGCCCTGGTATGTTTGCTAATTGCGGTAGAACAAGACATGGTGGCAATTATGGTGAATGATGGTTTGAGCGCCAGTGTATCGCTAAATTTATTGTTCAAAGCTTGACACAGAAAACGTTGACCTGAAATGTTAAACAAATAAATGTTCAAAGAATTAACAAAAACAAGAATCAATAAAAAACACACTTGGCAAGCATAAGTCTTAATGAAAGCAAAATTTAGAAAAGAGTCGGCTTCAATAAATTTTTAACACAGTCGTTCAAGCTGATATAAGCACAAAAATAAATTTGTTACAATGCAGATAATTACTTGTATCAAAAATACATTAGATTACTTACAAAGGCCTCGTTAAAAAGAAACAATACGTTTTCCCTCGCATGCAAGCCAAAACAATATTGTCGTTTCCTAGAAGCTGTGAACAGGTAAAAATTAAACACTTATAAATTTGATTACAAAATATGACATTGAAAAGTTCTCAAAATTTCTAAAGAATAGCACTTCTCTTCGCAACCATTTAATGGAGGTGTATTAAAAATCCGTTGGGATTAAGATTATCAAGAAACATCTAGCAGGAGACGGCGGAACTCAACGAGACCAAGGGCTCGTTCGGACAAGGTTCCTCGAAGGTACTTCTGTTGGTGCTGTCGATAAGGATAACGCCAAATCAGGACTCGGTTCTAATGAAAACTGACGATGAACTCCAATTCTAATTCTTTGAAAAGCAACTGAGGAGGTTTCTTCACAAAAAAATTAATTAATTCAACACATTGCTACTCGTGGTAGACTTAATAAAACGAAGAATAAATTCAATTCTATAGGGTAGAAAACCTTACACATGTCCGCCGTTCTGAATATTTCTTGTGCTTCTCTTCACACATGTCTGCCATCGAAATCCTCATACTGTCATAGGCTGAATTGACAATAACGCATGTGGCAGAAATCACTAGTGTTTAACCACGGCCGGCTAAGCTTCAGTGGAGTGAGACGTGATCCATCAGTACTGCGAGGCTAAACACTGTAGAAATAATAAGTTTAAATTGGTAAAAGGTGGGCGCCACTGTTCTCAAAACAACTGCAAACAGGCGGTGTTCGGAGAACGCCGTCTAAGTCACGATGTTAATGACCTTACCTTCAAGCGGAGAGCAGACGCTCTAACGGTACTTCAGGAACTGGATTAAAACTGAAAGAAATTTTCTAATGCTAAAGATGCTCATTTACTTAAAATCACGCGGTGTGTAAAAATTGATGAACTGATGCTGACTAAAAATTCAATTACTAGTTACGTTATTTGCAAAAAGTCGAGCGCGTAATGTGCATTGCGTAAAATAACTACGGCTCGTTTCAAAACTGACCACCCTGTATATAATTGAAATAATTAATTGAACTTTGAATTCTTTTACAGAGAAACGTTACTCTACCTCAGAAATAAATAATTTATGACCTTTTATCTTTAACCCTTTGTAAATTTACTAATTAATCTTTTGCACGCGCACTGTATATCTAAAATAGCACTCTAGGTTGTATGTTGATTAAATAATAACTAAATTTTGAAGCACAACAACATCTTTATATTCAACTTTGGTTTGCACACAATACACAAATATATATATATATATATATATATATATATATATATA
>JAHWXV010621136.1:0-11637 GCA_024586415.1 Phrixothrix hirtus | reverse complement strand
AGACAACTTATATATGATAAGTTGGTGGCCATTGGACTGTCAGAACATCGAGTGTTGGATAGTGAATACCGTTGCGAACAGCTGCGCTAAAGAGTAAAGAGCCCTTTATATCGTTGTTCTAGCAAAATTGACGATTGTGCTAAGTTGTGCTACGCTAGAACAACTCATATATGAAAGTTGGTGGTCATTGGATTGTCAGAACATCGAAATTTGGACAGTGAATACCGTTGCGACCAGCCGCACTCGAGAGTAAAGTGCCTTTTATATCGTTGTACTAGTAAAATTGGCGATTATGCTGAGTTGTGCTACGCTAGGACAACTGATATATACAAGTTGCATCGTTTCATCGTCAGAACATCGAAATTTGGATATAAAATGCTGTTGCGAACGGTCGCGCTCAAGAGCAAACTGCCCTTTATATCATTGTGCTGGCGAAATTGGCGACTGTGCTGAGTTGTTCTACGCTAGCACAATTCATATATGCAAGTTGTCGAAATATCGAAATTTGGACAGTGAATAATGTTGCGAATAGCCGCGCTCAAGATTAAAGTGCCCTTTATATCGTTGTGCTAGCAAAATTGGCGATTGTGCTGAGTTGTTCTACGCTATCACAATTCCGATATATATATGTATATATGTATAACATTGGAATAGCTGATGTTAATGTAAACTTTACTTCAATTCTATATTATCGAAAATGGTTTTTGGGAGTAACTTTTTAGCTAATTATTTTTTTGAAATACTACTTTAGCACAATATTAGCACTATTGAGAAAATTGCGAAATATGCAAAGTGGGGGGCTGGTCTAAAATATGTTTTTCTTCGACTTTTTGGCGCATTTTTTGTATTATAGTCATAATATTCGAGCACAATTCAGCATAACTCTTGAAATTGGTAATTCGAAGCGTGGGGGCTAACTTCGTATAGGCTAATTGGGCATGTACCCGTTCCAATTAATTAAAAATTGATAGTTTCATTAAATTGACAATTACGTTTTACTTTCACACATGATGAATTGTTAAAATACGATATATTAATGCACATACCATTTGTGAGATCTAAGAATGAAGGTAATTCAAGAAATAATGTTTATTACGTTTCCATATTAGAATGGCGGTACATACTTCGTATTCATTGAATTACTCAAATTAAATATTCTTAAATTGATGTTGACAAGAAGGTAACAGGCTATAAAAATTCCAAGACAGTGAATCTGTTTTAGAAGATAATAAATTAAAATATTCATAGCCGATATTACCATTGTAACGTCTATTAAACAAATACGAGTTTTCCTAACAATGGTTAATGCAATAATAACTGTCATTATTATTGAAGTGTTCTTATAATAGACCTCGGGACGTCTTAGACAATGATATCGTTATTGTTATTAAAGAATCACTGTACATTGATAAATTGCCTGCTCTACAATTTACAAGAAGCAAGGGAGAGTGTGAATGGGTACTTAATCTAAATTGACTTACTTTTAGTGCAACGATTGCAGCGTTTCCTTGGATAAGAGCCATGTCGTAATGAATGGTCATCTATATTAACGGACGAAGAAACCGCTACAGATTGTCCTTCTGCCGTTGCGTGCACCACAGCTTGAGGAAGATCATCCTTGAAACTTCTCGTTGATGATGCGACACTCGTCGTTCTCTCTCTCGGTATGAAGGTACTTATTGAATGTCGCCTCGAGTTATCTGTATCAGAAGCTGCCGCTAAATTGTAATATCTGGCACTATCTTCCGAAATGAAAACTTCCTCATCACCTGATGTTTCCGATACGGCTGTATCTTCGGAAGTAGGTATTGGAAAATACATTAAATCGTGGCATTGTAATTCAGATTTTTTAGACTTTAAAGAATTCGCATGGCGCGCTTCATCACTATTTGGGTATTTCTGTGCTAAATCGGGTGCAATATCACATAGCCGCGGTTCACCCAAAATCAAAAGTTCTTGATTAGAATCGGCAGAGTTTGAACTCGCCGAACGTATTAAGGTTCGCAAATTACTTTTGTTCTGATAACCACCTCGGGGTGGTGTTAATTGTCTACTAAGCGAACATTCCGAAGAACTGGACGCATTATCTACAGAAGAAGCACCTGACCCCATTTTCGATGACTTTAGATGGTGGAGACTGGCAACTTGTGTCGTTTCGGAGCCACTTGCAATAGAGAAGTACGAAGGGTTATCTGCAAATATGGACATGTATCAAACTCAGCATAAATAAATAAATATATGTTTTGAATACTAATGTAACTACTACATTAGGATGTAGGAAAGAGTTGAATTTTAATACGGGGGTATGGAGATTAAAAAGGTACAGTTGAGTATCGTCAAGTAGGAGCGTCGGGGATATGCTCTGTTGGAAGGAGTACATGGAAGTCAAAGAACCGACAGGATGTTGAATAAAAACACAGGCGCATTTTAAATCTTTCAAAGATCATTCTAATTATGTATTCTGACTTGGAACTTCGTAGTATTGTTTAAAATGTTTACAAACAAAACACGATGGCACACTTGCTTATGATAAATTATACGATTTGAATAAAACTGAATGTTTTAAACCTTCTGATGGTAAAAATGCATTTTAATAAAAATGTCTTTCGTTGAAAACTAATATTTTTTAATTAAGGTGTCAAACAGCATCCTTTGTCCTAATCTAATTATAAAAACAAGACAGATTCAAAAACCTTTAAGATGAGAACAGCATACAAACAAATTAAAAAATTTAAGCTTGTTAAGCTAGTTAAAGGACATCAATCTCTAAATTATCTTCAATCTGCTTTTTGGCAATATTGTACTTTTTAACGATGTATTTACATCATTAAAGCTAAGCGATAAGAATCTGGTATGCTAAAACGTGAGTCGGTATTAATTACTTTATTCAGGTATATACCTAAACTGAACTGCGAGATTTGAACCTGGCTATAGTTATCAGAAACTCTTTTCCAAATTCCCCAGTTTTGCGAACATTTATTTAAAGCAAAGGAAACAACATAATTTAGAAGCTATTTCCGATTGACCGATGCACACTTCAGGTCGATTAACTTCCGGCGTACTGGTAGGAAATAAATGAGAATAATACAAACCATGGTTGTTTACTATGCGGAAGTTGGCAGTGAAATCAACTCTATACATACTTATTAGGAAAAATTAGCTTTCCCATTTATTTTTGTCTAAAGTCAATGACACTTAGTCAAGTATTGGTTCGACATTTGCTATTTTACGGTATTTCATTTGTTTAAAAATGTTCTATTAAATTTGGTATGCAACCCAACGTACAATAACTAATTGTCGATAATTATTAGCTTTACAAACGCACTATGAGAAAGGTAATCTCTTGGCCAGACTTTCAAATTTTGTTACACCGACAATTACAAATTTTTAATTTTTAAAATTCCAAAAATTTCTAAAATTAAGACGAATTAATAGTTCTCCAGTTCTCCAACGAGAAAAACTGTGACGCATAAAATGTTTTGTTGAACTGTCCTCAAACAATTTTTCATGAGTGTTTGTTCAGAAATGTCCGTAACTATGTGTTATGAATATTCTCTTTTCTCTGATATTGATGAGAAATCCGGGCCCCTTGTTTATTGCCGATATTAAAATACGTTCCTTGGTGGATAGTAATTTTATTAATTACCAGATAATCCAAGGATATTACAGCAATGCTTGAGAATTTATTGGCGTGTCCATTCTGTGACAAAACATAGGCAAATTTTCCAATAAACATATGTCTGTAATGGATGCCCCAAAATAAAACAAACTATTTCAAAAATTTTGTAACTTTTTTGTAAATAATAAAATATAATTTTGATTTGTCCATTTAAATTTTTAAGCTTGTAAAATGGGCACAAATAATTATGAATCTTTTTGTTAAATTGAATTCAATTATTGACTAACGCTTTATATTACAATCTATCGCATTATTAGTATTTATTACCTCTAGTTGCAAGAATTGCGATAAGAAAACCAATTTTAACAGTCAAGTCTGTACATTATACTAGGAGAATTCTATCTGTTAACACAAACTCCATTGAAAGTGTTTTGTATTTGTTTAATTATTGGTCGATTCTGTGTACTTTACTTAAATAACTAAAAAAATCAGGTGTGAGATAACACACGACTTTCTCTTACATATATATGCAAATGGTGTCCACAAATGATTAAATTATTATTTACGTTTATTTTGGAAACGATAATTGTAACGGTCAGCCATCCAAGTTACTAAACAAGCGAAAGCCTGCTTAACTCCGAAAATGTTCTATGATAACTTGCTTCAACGCATTTTTTCAGAAAAACCGTTAAGTTTATGTAAAAGGACATTAAAGGCGTAATAACCGTAGCAAGTTTTAAAAAAATGTTAGTCCTGTTTTCGAGAAAATTGCAAAAAAACATAAAAATCACAGGAATAAAGTGGCACTTCCAGTCATTCAATTTTAACTAGATTCCTTCCGTCTTATGTACGGAAGATAAAAAACTTGAATATAAAATTTCATGTTTATATAATGTTTAGTTTTAGAGATATGTTGTTCAAAATTAATAATTTAAGTACTTCCAGTTACCCCATTTTCGAAAGTGAGAGAAACTGCTTAGTTCATATAAGACGGAATTTAAGTAGCTAAAAAATATACTAAGTTTTAAAAAAATTGTTACAACCGATTTCATGAAAATCGTGAAAAATGAATATTCGGAAAATATCTAAAAATGACAGAAATAAAGTGGAACTTCCGGTTGTTCGGTTTTAACCAACTTCTTGATTTGGCATAGAAAGGTAGTTATGGCCCCAAACATAAATTTTCATTTAGCTAGGACTTTTAGTTTCATAGTTATTTTATTTAGAGTTAACGGTGAAGGTACTTCCGGTTACTCCATTTACGTAAAAGCTTCTGAGAAATAGCTTAAATCATATGAAAGATTATTAAATGGCTATAAGCTTTGAAAAAATCGTTAGAGCCGATTTCGAGAAAATCGCGAAAAACGAAACATTCGGAAAATTCTTAAAAATAAGAGAAATAAAGTTGTACTTCCGGTTATTCGATTTTAACCAAATTCTTGATTTAACATAGTTTGGATCTCAAAAATAAATTTTCATATATCTACGACTTTTAATTTTACAGTTATTTTATTCACAGTTTTTGTAAGACTAATTCAGGTTACTCATTTTACGGAAACTTTTCTGAGAAACCATCTTAATTATATCAAATGACATTAAATTTCTAAGAAATACAATAAATTTTAAAAAAATCGTTGGAGCCGATTTCGAGAAAATCGCGAAAAACCAAAATTAGACAAGAGTAAAGTGGCACTTCCGGTTTTCCGATTTTAATGAAATTGTTACGGTTACGTATACAGGTGGGTACAAACTTAAATATATAATTTTGTTTATATGCGACTTTTCGTTTTTGAGTTATTTTGTTCAAACACACGCACGCTCGCACGCACGCACGCACGCACGCACGTACGAACACACACACACATACCACACATACACCACACACACACACACACACACACACACACACACACACACACACAGACCAATTTTCAAAAACATGATTTTCGTACTTAGGGCACCCGAAAACACGTAATTCCTCTAAAATATTGACATTAAAAATTTTGGACGAAAACAATACTTCCTCTATACTATATTTCATATAGGTAAGAGAAAGTAATAAGTAATTTTGAATTAAATTAATAAAAAAAGTATCAAAGAGGAAAATTTAACGAAAAAATTTCTTATAATTGGGCATAAATAATTAGGCACTCTTAAAATGACCAACGCTAACCAAATTTATTGTTAATATAACTATCATCTATAGACTTGTATACATAATGAGTGTCCCAAACTAAAGTAGAAGGTTTGCATTTTGCGCCATTGTTTATTCTTGTAAGTACTGCTATTTGGCATGTCATCTAAACATATGTAAAATTAATTAGAGTGCTTTCCAGTGAATTAGCATGTACAAATTGGGCAAATATATTACAAAAATTTGCGTTAAATTGTAAGACACGAACAAAATTTCATCGAAAAACTGTGTCTCGAGTTACGATCTCAAAACAATTGAATGTTGTCGTATGGCTCGTTCAAAAGAAAATACCGCTTTTATATACAGGGTTGTTTTGAAAATAGGCAGAAACCCCAATTCGACGTTGTTCTTAACACACGCGTATCCTTAGAAGTAGTTTGCACCCTATTTTTACTAAAGACCTTCACCACATTTATACGGTTTAATCGACCTAAGAAATGCTTGCACCTAATTTTTAACGTCGCAAGTTCACTGAGTAGGTTTTGAAAATATGGGGCGTGATGTAAATTTACGCACCAAAATCGTCCTCGAAGATGTGGCTCATTTTCATATGGGCGGATACGTCAATGTGCAAAATGATGGAAAAAAATCTGGTGTGAAATAACACACGACTTTCTCTTACGTACATAGATATACAAATCTGCAAATATTCATAAATAATTAAAATATTATTTACGTTTATTTTGCGAACGGTAATTCTAACAGCCACCCATCCAAGTTACTGGACACGTAAAACCTTGCTTAACTCCAGAGATTTTCTCTGTTAAGTCGCTTCAACGCATTTTTCCAGAAAAACCACTAAGTTCACCTAAAAGAATGTCAAGGACATAAGAACCGTAGCAAGTTTCAAAATAATTGTTAAAAACGTTTTCGAGAAAATCGCAAAAAACTTAAAAAGCACAAGAATAAAGTGACACTTCCGGTCATTCGATTTTAACTAAACTATTGCTGCCTTATGTACAGAAGATATAAAACATAGATATAGTTTTAGATTTTCATATAATGATTACTTTTTGAGATACGTTGTTCACAACTAATACTCCAAGTACTTTCGGTTACTCGATTTTCAAACATTTATTAAAGAAACTCTGCTTAATATAAAACTAAATTAGGTAGCTAAGAAATATGCTGAGTTTAAAAAAATCGTTACGGTCAATTGCAAGAAAATCGGGGAAAATGAAAAATTCGGAAAATATCTAAAAATGACAGAAATAAAGTGGTAGTTCCGGTTATTCGATTTTGCAGATTTTTTATTTTACAACAAAATGCGATTATGACTCCAAAACTAAATTTTCATTTAGTTAGGGTATTCAGAATTAACAATGAAAGTACTTCCGGTTACTCCATTTACAGAAAACTTTCTGAGTAATCACCTAAATTATATGAAAGCGTTTTAAATGCTTAAGAAATACAATAAATATTAAGAAAATCGTTACAGCCAAGACAATTTCGAAAAACGAAAAATTCGGAAAATATCTAAAAATGACAGAAATAAGGTGGTACTTCCTGTTATTCGATTTCATTCAAATTCTTGATTTAGCATACTAAGGTGATTGTGACCTTAAATATAAATTTTCATTTAGCTAGGGTGTTTAGTTTCATAGTTATTTTATTCAGACTTAACGGCGAAAGTACTTCCGGTTACTCGACTTACGGAAAATTTTGCAAAAAACCGCCTGGATTATATAAAAGGGCATTAAATTTCTAAGAAATATAGTGATTTAAAAAAAATCGTTAGAGCCGATTCCGAAAAAATCTCAAAAACCAAAAAATGACAAGAGTAAAGTGGCACTTCCGGTTTTCCGCTTTTAGTTGTTTTAGTTGTTATTCTAGGACTTATGGTTTTTGCGTTATCGTGTTCACAGACACACACAGACTAATTTTCAAAAACATGATTTTCGTGCCCAGAGGACCTTAAAACGTGTATTTCCATTAAAATTTCAACATCGAAAATTTTGGTCGAAAACTACTTTCTCTTTTACCTGTATTTCATATAGGTTAAGAGAAAGTAAAAATGATAAATCCGCACTATACCAGTATAACTATTTACATTTTTAGAATCCAATACTGAATATTCGTTATTTTATTTCAAAATTTTACATTTGAATTTCATATTTTGCATATTGTTTTGATTTTGTGTCGTTAGATAGCGTACGGTTATTGATTTTTGGTCTTCCGCCTTTATATTGGAACATGTCGGTTTAAGATGTGTTTAAACACGGAGATACTGGTTTAAATCCAGTTAAAAGTTTTTGAAAATCATTCCAATGGAAAATCCGGTATTCTGTATGTTATTAATTATGAGCGAAAGTAAAAGTTTTTAATAATTGCCACGACAGTAATTCATTGTTTTAATGATTGATGTATCCGTTTTGACTGTAATATATGAGTTATTAAATTTAAATATTTGTCGTTTAATCAAAGATATACTGTTCTTGTACAAATTAGTGTTAATTCTATGTTTCTATATGGCCTAGCATAAATAATATTTAAATTTAATTTATTAAACCTCATAACTAGAATGATTCATCGTAGCTTTACAACTCATTTATATATAACTAATTATGTGTATTACAATTTTTGCCAAATTGTAATACTTTATTAACTTAAAATTTTGTATCATTCAATACTTTTCATAATTTTTGTGATTGAATTATAATAATTGTTATTTAAGAGCTTATCATCAAACTGGAAGAGTATGCAAGCCGGTTTTAAAATAGTTTGCTTGCGTTTTGAATAATTACAGATGTACTATTTAATAATATGAAAACGTAGTAGAAAAACTTTGCTCCATGTTTATTTAAATCATTGTATTTTTCAGGTGGTATTCGTAGATATTTTGTTTAATATGATATAAACCTTTTAATTAGTTTTTAGGTTTTAGTAATACAAACTTTATTTAATTGCTATTTTCACTGAGTTTTTACTAATGTAGTGCTTTTCAGCGGCTCAACATAATTTTCACTTATTTTTTTAACCAACTTAGTCATTATATAGAGTAATATTGGAATAAATTACTTTGAACATTTATGCCAATTTATTTTGGGTACGGAATTT
The DNA here is from genome assembly GCA_024586415.1 of Phrixothrix hirtus. Classification (NCBI taxonomy): domain Eukaryota; kingdom Metazoa; phylum Arthropoda; class Insecta; order Coleoptera; family Phengodidae; genus Phrixothrix; species Phrixothrix hirtus. The sequence goes on along the minus strand of JAHWXV010621136.1, from coordinate 2,767 downwards.
TGCCAAAGAAATTTTTTATTTAAAATTCGCTTTTATAAGTATTAATCTCTTATTTACAAATATACCAGGTAAGTTCATTAAGGTTCCATCAAATCCTGATGTCTTGTTGTTTTTTAAATCGTGTAAAGCGTTAATAATCCTGAAAATTTACACTTCTAAGTCTGTTAGCCAAGCCGAAGTCTTATCTGATTTCGATCTGTTATATTTCCTGTTTACAGAGTACACAGTAACGAAGACAATGCTAAATTAATTATCGTTCATATTTAATGTATATATACGAGGGTGAATCAAATATAAACGGTAATTTTTAAAAATATATTTATTGAATAATATTATACAAAACTTCTCAATGTAGTCTCGTGCGTTATCTATACACTTCTGCCACCGATTTAGAAGCTTGAATATTCCCTGTTCATAAAAAGATCGAGGGCGTGTTATCAACCAATTGTGCACGTTCTCCACGACTTCTTCATTGCTTTCAAAACGTTGTCCTCCAAGTGATTCTTTCAGGGCCGCGAACAAAAGGTAGTCGCAAGGGGACAAGTCTGGACTATAAGGAGGGAGTTCGAGAGTTTCCCAACCTATTTCTTCCAATTTATCTTTTGTCAATAACGCGGTGTGAGGCCTAGCGTTGTCATGGAGAAGGATGACATCTCTAATGGGCGTACCTCGTCTTTTGTTTCGGTAGGCGGTTTTTGCCCACTGTAGCAACTGGAAATAGTAAGCCGCATTCACTGTTCGTTGATCGTGAAGAAAATCAATGAGTAAAACTTCACGTGAATCAAAAAAAATTGTTGCAAGAACTTTTCCGGCTGAGAGACGAGTTTTGGCTTTCACTGGACAGCCTTCATCCTTTCTTCGCCACTCCTTACTCGCCATTTTCGATTCGGGAGTGTAATGCTGGACCCACGTCTCTCACGTCACGCCTCAAAAACTCCTCACATTCTGGTTGAAATCGATTCAGAGTTCTTCTAATGATCTCTGACCTGACTTGTTTTTGATCTCCGGTCAACAACCTCGGAACCCATCGAGCACTCACTTTTCTGTGATTGCGAATTGAACACTCCCATAGCTGATACCAATTTCTGACGTAATTTCTTGAACAGTTAACCGACGATTACCTTCAATAAGCTCTCGAACGGCACTGATGTTGCCATCTGTAAGACTTTACCGTGGGCGTCGACGGTGACTTTCGTTTTCGACACGTTATCGCCTACCCCTAAATTCTCTGGTCCACGTATACATTCGATTCTGAGACAGTGTAGTGTTCCCATACTGTGTCGGCAAACAATTAAAAATTTCAGAAGGTTTAACGCCTTCATTGGTTAAAAATTTTATGACGATGCGTTGCGCAACAGACAGATGTACGTCTTGCTCGGTCATGGATGTACGGACGATAGAACAGAGTGCTGCTGTTAACTAAGCTGTTCCCCCACTTTTAATAAACCAAACAACAATCGCTAACAGTTACACCCGGCCCAGACATACTTGCTACTGTCATCAGCAAAATTACCGTTTGTATTTGATTCACCTTCGTAGTATAAAAGTACTAATTGCGAAAGGTGCCTCATACAGAGAATATTTGACTAAAACTTCAAACAGATTTCTTTAAAATACTCAAAAAATCTCGGATTTTTTCACTCATGTTCTAAGAAAATATGAACCAAAGAGTCCGAGGAAAGCAATACTTATGTATAAGTGGATTTTGTATTTAGTATAACCTAATTTTTCTGTTGCATTTCTAATTCCTAACGATGTCATAATGGAAAAGCGCTATTTACTGCAGTTTGATTATTCGAAGATATATTTAGAAAAATCCCGCGACTTGTTTTAAAAAGGGAAACACATTAACATACTGAAAAAAAAGACGATCTAAAACAGTAATTTTTAAGGCCGACACGAATGAAAATGTTTATAGAGAAACAACAAATGGCAAAAGCCGCCGGGAGATGGTGACGTCCGGGACGTTGCTACAAACATTGCCACGTTGACTAGCTCAGAAGCAAAGCGGTAAAGTAAGGAGGGAATGGTGTACCCTACGGTAGTAAAAAGTTGATAACAAAATATTCTTCTCGGCATGGATCTTCTGACTCGAATTAAGTCGAAGCTTTGCCTAAGATAAAAGTAAGAAAAGTAAAGTATGAGTAGGGCGCCAGTCGTTCACTTTTACGGCAGCAGGTACAGTAGTCCTAAGAAATCTTAAATACAAGTGGATTAGGCAAAGGAAGGCCCTGTGAAATTACAACGAACCGAGTTCAACAAATAAATAGGTATTTATTCAAACGCCTAAGTTAACTCGTCAAAGGGTACACAACTCGCATAACATCATATATACAAAAAAATATATAAGCAATAACAGTAGTTTTATATCCTCGTTAGGGACGCATTTTACATTCAAAAAGGATAAATGAATAACTTTTTATAGATCAAAGCTAACCTAATATTATATGACAAGACCTCGTATTTAACAAGTATGGTATAACGTTACTCCAACTTAATTACAGTAGGAAAGTTACATAGAACAAGACGTTCCTTTAAGTAAAATATCTTAAAAATATTGAGAGCTAAAAATTTAATTATTTACTTATTGACAGTCGAGAATAATAGGGTCAATTAGTCACAGAGAAAATTTAAGAAAAGAAATAAAAATAAAAAGGAATGACCGCGAATCTAAATACTCGTAAGTGTACGCTAACCAACTCACGCAATAAAGTTACTGAAAAAAACATCTAAAGGAAGTCCGTTCTTTTGCAGACTAGTAATGAAC
>JAHWXV010621098.1:0-10598 GCA_024586415.1 Phrixothrix hirtus | reverse complement strand
TTAAATATTATGAAAATTCTAATATTTTTACAAAGTTCAAACACGACTAACTTGAATACTCATTACATCCTATTTTTTATAAAAATTTTATCAATCACAAGTACATATTAATTATTCGCAAAATTTTAAATATACACGACTAACTTGAAAATATCTACTCATAAAAATTTTATTAATCACAAAGCATATATTAATTACATGTTAAAATTCTAAATATTTACAAGTTCAAACGAATAACTTGAAATATCTATGGTATCTATTTATAAATTTATACTAGCTAATGATGGAAATTCTAAATATCTTTACAAAGTTCAAACAAGACTAACTTAAATACTCATTTCATTCTATTTTTTTAATTTATCAATCACAAGTACATGCTAATTATACGGAAATTAGCGAAACCATTAAAAATAATAAGCATACTATAATAATTACGCTAAGTACACCAATTACACCAAGTGGAACAATTACACTAAGTGCAACAATTACACCAAGTACAACAATTACACCAAGTACAACGGCAAAAGGGTTAATCATCATCGCCATATGCTAATCGCAATAAGTACTATAATAATAACAAGCATACTCATTATCACTAATACGTCATTACCATACATGCAAATTATCAATCAATCACAAAAGGATTAATCACATGCAAATAGTTCTTCTTCATCATAAGTATAGTAATAAGTACACACACTCATTATTACAACCGCAACCAACGTCGGCGCGCCATTTTGTTTTCTCTCATTTCTATTTTCAATCACATGTCGGCACGCCATTGCTTTCACTTCAGACACGCCTACTCACTCATTCTCATATAACCAACACCTAAAACACGCCCACATACGTTGCAAGACACACACACCCACTTACGTTACAATACACACACGCCCCGTTTTCTTCCACTAAAATTACATCTCTCTCGCACCACTATAACCCCATTCATCGAGCTCACTCTAAGAAAAACCCGGAAAACTCCATTTACGGACACGGCCCACGCGCTCTAGCTCACTCGCACACGTACACGCACAATCATGCCTCTCACTCGCTCTCTTACTACTTATTTTATGCGCGCAAAGGAAAACTACAGGGCGGTGGGAAAACTCTACCTCGTCCCTCCCCCGCCAAGTCATTACCACCTATGCCTGTGTTTATCTAGAACGTCAGTAGCTACACTACTAAAAATTTATTTAATTTTTATATTTGAACTTCATATGTTGTTAAAATTTACTTTTGTAGAGCTTTTCGCTTATGTGGTAACTTTATTTATTTGGAATTGAAACTACCCGTGTTGTATAAATGTTCTTATATACATTAATTCCATTACTAATAGATGTGCTTGCCATTTTATAGGACAAATTGAATGAATTACAGTAACACAATAAATGGGTGTAATAAATGACCAACGCACAAATATAATTAAACAATAATTAATTATTAGATGGTTAAATAATATAACTAAATATCAAAAATTGTTAGGAGATAACTGTAAATATAATAGAGGTAAGGCATGATTAAAACAAATTCCTAATTCCTATTAAAAGCGAATTGTCAAATTACTATTTGGGATAGATAACACGCGTGACTCGTAAATACTATTTATTTCATTTTGATGCATGTAAGGACGTCTAGCAAATAAATATATAAACTAGTTTTAAGTGAAATGTAAATTATACCATAGAAGTAGCAAACTTAAATATAGAAATCTACATTAATTTGAAGGTTATACGAGTCTCAAATTGTTAATTTATAGATGTCACTAAAAATGTAAAAATTTTTAATGAAAAGGTTATACAAGACTAATTTGCACAATTTAGCTATTTTAGAATATAAAACAAATCACAAATCCTTGCAGAACCGGAAATTTTTCCTAGTTCTCTGTCCTAATAACCTAAATCGTTTCCTGCTACGAATGGACAAGATCAATTCTAAACTTAGTGCAATTAAATTGAAAAACTAAAGTGAAGTGAGTCTGCCAACAAAATTTTGTTGGGAGACTTTACTTTATTTTTCAATTAAATTTCAACCCATTTTGTTAAACTACATAAGAAGAAATATCAAAGGATAAACTATTAAAATATATTAGTGCAATTAATTCCGAGACACCCCGAACTTATGCAACTAATCCCGAAATACTTTCGTCCCAATAAGCACCGTTTTATACCATTTTAAGTACAAATCCAAAAATTTTATAAGCTTGCATTCTGTCACAAAAAGCTAAAGATAAATTCGTGCTTCATGAATAATATATAGTTCCGACACATCGCGTCACCATAAATACAGCTTTTATAATATTCTGACGACAAATCGGAGAATTTTATAACTTTATACGCCTATACGCTACCACAAAAGATTAAGGACAATTCGAACTGAATGCACAATTAATCCCAAGTGTATATAAATTTTAACTTACCTCTTATACATCCTAATGATCATAGCTCCACATTCAACTAGCAAACACTTTAAAACCTGATAAACCCGCATTCTGCATGAAATAGTCATCTAAAAAGTACATGACTACAGATCAAGTATAGATACGTTATTAATGCTCGCATAGATTAACAAATGATCATATAATTAATGTATTCAGATAATTGTAAATAACTATAAATTCAAAACTATCACATTGAAATATACGATTTAAACTGCAACGAACATTTAATTATTTAAATTATTAGAAACAAATTAATAAACCGAACATAGAATGGCTAAAGATTAAAGCACAATCATTAAAGGATTGGTAAATAAAAAAAATTAGCCACGTACATGTATTCATGCCCAGAATAAATAAATTGTCCACAACCACAGAATAATATACAAGTAAGTATGGAGTTGTAATCAAATACTAATGTTGCTAAAGTAGTACGATTCTGCAGTAAAGCTACCTTACAAATATTTGCGAATCCATGACCAATAATTTCCTACATGAGCAACGCTGTCTAGCCAAACAATTATACTTAGACATACCTGAACAAATCTATAAAAGACCCACGTAGAATTTTAATTCATAACCACGGAGTCATTATAAGATGGCGACGAAGCGAGTGCTGCTGAAATTATCTAGTTTTGGTCTTACACCCCGGAGGGCTTAAACAGTTCGTACGGCGCCGCTTGATTTGAAGGTTTCGTTTAGGGTACGCAAGGTCATTACGCCCACAGCACGGCACTGAAGACACTTTAGCCTCCACTCTAAAACATCATTAATGACACCGAAATAGCTTCACTTAGTACCTATTATGGTTTGTCCTTTAGCGGCATTAAAGATTATCAGACCTTAATTTTGCACGAGGGTGGAGCTATCTACCATTAAATGAACTCCATAGATCTTACGCCATAAAAGGGCTCGATTCTCGGAATCCATCCCGAGAACTTGAAGTTGTTAAAAAGTTTGTTTCACCTACGAACTAGTCTCCCGAGAATCCTCATTACGTCGTATGGACCCCGGAAAGGCACGAATAGCAGAAGCCTTTCACTTTGCAAGCGCGTCTGAAATTCTTGCAACATTTGGTATTCATAGTCAAATTCATATATATAAGTAAATTAATAGCTAAACCTAGTTGGTGAATTACCAGTACCATTTTTATGTCAAGATTACAAATCTAAATTTTTAAATTTTCCAAAGCCATTATTAACCATATTTATCAATATTCGAAAATCCCAGTTCACGTTTTGTAAAACATAGTGGCTTTTACTTGAAAAAAATACAAGATCAGCTTGAGAACGTCCAAGATTCTAAAAATAAATGTTACCGATCACCCCTAGCCCCGTAAGTTCAAGCAGAAGCTCCTTTTAACAGCAGTTCAGAACTAACTCCGTGCGTTTCCGTTATTCGAGAGTGCAAGTGCACTTTATAGGGCAACACCCTGTTTCGTGAAAGTTCATAAATGAAGAGTTATCCCTATTAACATTTTATTATTGAGATTCTGAATTCGTGGGAATTCATGATTCAACGCCTGCCGGCGAATTTTAGGGGATTCGTCATTTTTCATCCAGGCCCGTCCAAGGTTTAAGGACAAGGTCGTGAAGTACGCTATAGGTACAATATAATTGTGAACTGAGGCCTTGATGCCACCACGCTGCCGTCGCATTCGGAACCGTCAGACTACCGTCTATATGTATGTGAAGTTTTATTATAAACTTACGGTCAAGTAGTGATTCGATAAAACTCTCCTTTTTATTTGCTATTTGATTATGACTGGACAATTAGTTCGATCAAATTAAAAGTCAAAGACGATTAAAATAATACATAGTAATAGCAAAATTGTAGCTAGCTTTTGTTGGAAGCTTCCTTCCTTCTGTGGTGCTGTCTACATTATTGGTACAATAGATAAGTATAAATTTATGTTAAGCTCTTGTTTTGACCTTCTTGGTGGGTTCTTTATTTTCGCCCTACTGTCTATATTCTATTCAAAATAACGAATAACTAAGCAAACGATTATTTCTACGATGTAGATACAGAGTACATCAAAGGCCAAAATAGGTTTTGATAGTTTTTATTTTCCTTAACATTTCTAAATTATTTCACACTGGTTTGAAAAGAATTTAACCAAACCCATTATAGTGAAATGGTAAAATTTGCTATTGATGTCAAAAAAGTCTATTATTTCGACCCAGAAAGCTTACCGGTGTTATTTCAATTGAAACTTATAGTGTTTACGTTTTAGTTTAAACTCTACGTATAGTTATTATTTGCTTTTCATTTGAAATAGTATTATTTTATGTTACCATGTATAATTCTTATTTCTAATTCATGGCTACAATATTTCTATGAGTTTAGATTAAAAATATTCAAGAATTGTTCTACCTTCAAAATTAAAATTGCTTGTTATTAAATTATAGGGTATAGTCCCTTGAAATTATTTCGACTAACAATTACTACTAGTATAAAACAGCAAATGCAAGTATTCTGGATGCGAAGTATTGTGTTTTAAGGCCGGCCTTGAGTGAGAATGCAAGATTACTAAATACAGCGAGGTGAAACGACAGTCTGATTCTAGGTAAAGGCATGCACGCATGCAACGTTCCAAAATTTATTTATTAGACATCTTTATTCTTATTCAAGGATTATCTCTTATGATGCGTAGACGTTATAATCTTGGCTAGTTCCTATGCTTTTATTGGCCTTTATTTTGATAATTATTATGGGTATAAATTTTAAATTTGAATTATATTTTAGGAACACATCTGGTCTTTCGGGTGGCAGTAGCAGTTCAAACGGCCGTATTGAATTCTGTATAATAATTAATTCATCTCTAATTGAGTCACTCATTTAACAAGTATTGGTAAGTCACTTCTTTATTTAATTATCTGCATATAAAACTGTAGTTCCAATTTTGTGCTCTTCAATTTATACAAGCGCTTGTGCTGTTTTTATGCATGCAGTTGTGACGTTATGGGTTTACTTTAATTACGTCGACAGAACGAAAATTATTTATATCTTCTTCATCCAAGTAACTGTCTTGTTAGGCTAGGGTCGGCTATCTCGGATCAGAAATAATAAGCCGATAAACCTTCGAAAATAGTATATTATTCTCAAAATAAGATAAAGTCAAATAATAAAATATGTACAAAGCACAACCAAAAGATTCAGGCGGTTATGTAGGTACTATTTGTATTTCTAGTCTAATATTAACTATTTACAAACGGAGACTAGCAAACTTAAACAATTATTCAAAGATTGTCTGCAATTACTACGGTGACCATTGTTATTGATCTTTATTATGCTCAGTTCGTCTGACAAATACGTTTCAACTAATATTAATTATGTATTACGGCCGGATGACGTCACTAAAGTGTCGTCATTGAAACTAATTCGAACCCTTCGTGACTAGGCTTATTATAACAGTAATTAATCTCTACAAGCCTAAAATGAGGATTGAAGTGTGCTAAAATTCGAAACTCGCAACTATGTATTTCGCATTGGCACATGCAAAACGGTTTGCAAGCGACCTACAGATTTATGTGTTCCTGTTACATAACCTGCTGTGATCTGGGTGCATCGATCATTCTAGCTTTTATGGCCCTAGCAACCAAAGCTGGCATAATCGAATCCGTGACTCGCACAGTGACGTCCAGATTGTTTGCCCGGCAACGCTAGCGACTTCGGTAACAATCGAGACACTCGGACTCGAGGCTGGACGGCGAATGTTCTAGTTCTAAATGGTACTAGCAACTATATAACTAAGACATCCAAGATGTCTTTCAACGACGGCGCTCTTTGCGCTGGCAACTGGACGCCAGCTGCGACAACGTTTGCATTTGTAACTTTCTAACTGCAAATCAAATTCGTAGACTCGATTACATACTTTAAATCAAAATTTGATTTATTAAACAGGTCTCACCACGAAGGTCGAATAGAAGTGTTTCTGGTTCTTCCAGAATCACTTCTTATATAGTAATTCGAGGAAAGATATCTCTGTTCCACAATCGTAGATTTACTTGCTGGTTCTTTCTAACGCTTTGCGATAATTTGTTTAAGTCGAGCTTACACAATATTGTGCCATAATATTTACAATGGTGCAATATTGTGTAAAATATAAAACATACTTATTTTTTATAAATATAACAATTACATTTATCTAATGTCAATTAGATAAATTACTAGATTAACTGACATTTTCATATAATTAATTATTTTGATTATTATGTTTATTATATCAATTAGTTCACTCACTCCGCGAATTTTAAAGTCTTTTTGATTTAATTCTAAATAACACGAAAACGCGTAAAAACTGTATCGGTTTTTTTAGATCGCGTATTTTGTGTTACACGGTAATTTTACACAGATGGTTGCTGTCAGCCTATTTATCTAAATACCTACTTATCTTATTGTTAGTTGGCTTTCTCGGCATCGCCCATGCACCTGTGTAATTATTACAATAATATAGTAGATACCATCTCTTCGTCAATTAGTTTTGCTACAACCACAAAATCCTATTTGATTAAATCCAAAAGAGAACTATTGTCGCTGCTAATAGAATATTAAAAGACCTACAATTTTAGATCAAAATTGTTTTTTTTTATAAATTGCATGTAACTTTATTAATTATTTTTTGTGTTCCAAATTTATTGTAACAAAATTTACCTCATTATTATTATATCAGCTAGCCTTAAAATAAAATATCATTATATAAAACATTTATTCCTTTTAAACTGTCAGCCTTTAAATTTAGATTTGCCTGCTATCTTCGATTTTCATCATCTGCTACCGCAAAACTTACAGGGTCGCTTTTCCAACTTTACCTAACTACAATCTATTGAGGATCCCTCTGTCTAACGTTATACCGTTCGATAATTATTTCTTGGGAGTTTGGTGACAGAATTCATTCTTTAAAACTCAAATTATGAATTACAATATTTAAATTTCAGTAACTTACTAATTGCTTTTAAAGGTTAATTTAACTTTGGTGATATTGTACTCTGTGATATAAATTTATTATTTTGCTAATTAAATAGTCAATTATTATTTGTGTATTTTATAAATTTAAAAATGCAAACAACTTCAAACATTAAAAACGACTAAATTAGCAGGTCCCTTGCTTACTCTCGTTGTATTTAACTACCAGCAATTAAGTATTAGCGCCCATATAGCGATATCACCTGCGAAATTAGTTTTTATTGATCCACCTTGGACAACGAATGAGATCTCGTAGGAGTTTAGCCGACCCGCGTACTTACCTGTCATGCTGATTTTAAAGACTACAGTTACAACTTTGTGTCATCCTTGACAATGCTTGGTAAGTTAACGGAACGGTTTAAAGAGTATAGTACTGTAGTAAATCTCGGTTTGTTTCAAAAAAAGATATGAGCGGGTTAGAATCAGTATCGTTGAAGGTTAGAAACATCAGTACTACGACATTATTTGGGATTGAGATTGTCCGAAGCATCATTGGGAGGCATTTTAAGAGGATAATCAGGAGTGCTTCCTTATAAACTACAATTGGTACAGAAATTTAGACCTTTACATTATCAGAAATGTCTAAATTTTTCAATTCGCATTCAAAAATTAGCATAAGGTTAGGCTAAACCTGCTTTAACTTGAAAGGCAATGTGAACAAGCAAAATTGTCGATTTCAACGTACTGAAAATCCACGAAGAACTTGTCCGTGCCAACTTCACTCTATAAGATGTATATTCTGGTGCAGCATAACGGTAAAGGAGGTTGTCGGCCCAATTTCTCTGATAATGGTGACGGACCGCTTTTACCGTTGATAGTGAGATATATCCAAGAATTTTTGGCAATTTTTGCATTATCTGGTTGAAAATCGTCATCGTTACTCTCATTTATGGATTCGGTAGGATCGAATTACGGACCGTTCAGTCGACACTACAATAAACCACCTGAATGAACTTTTTCAGTGACCGAACTTCGTGCAGTTTCGAAATCAACTGGCCAACATGCTATCCGGCTGCCACAGCCTCTGTTTAGTTTTTAAGATGATATCTTATGGAACGGATACATGTGAATAAACCTTGAGAAATCTAACAATTCAAATAAAATATCTACACACCCTAACAACTGCTGTTGTAGAAAAACGCAAAAGATTCTTACTTTGCTAGGCAGTAAATACAAAGTATTTGGAGGATATTATCTTCGATATCTAACGAAATGAAGCTCTATTATAGTTAGTTAAATTCAATGTATGATTTAGGAAAACCGGTTCATTAATACCCAGTTTATTTATATTCGACTAACTCCGTGGTTATAGAGAGTCAGTAACCAACATTACGAGGAAAAGTTTGCAGTAGAACAGTGGCGTCATACCTCACATTAAGTAAAGTCCATTTATTTTAATTTTTTGTTATTTTGAATACAATATGGTCACAACCTATGTTTTGGCAAGCAATATAGTCTCGTGTTTTCATAAAATTTCCTACTTATAATATAATTTCTTATATTGTATTGTAAATCCAATTGGGAAACTTCTGTCCCAGGCAAGCGAGAGATTCCGAATTCGACTCCCGGCTTGGACTGAATTTTTCTAGTTGTATTTAGTTTAAAGGGATTTAAAGCAATTATTTTACGGTATAGAAAATTAAGACTATTTATTCTTGCAAGAATGGTAACTGGCAGAACTGGCATATGAGTCATTTTAAACAGGAGATCGTTTTTCTCGTGCCATTCGAGCATTGTACTTTAGTACATTCCAGTAAAAACCATTCCTTCGTCAATTTACCTTTTTAGATATCATTTCCTGTTGTTTTATATGTAATACTCATTCTAATTTATTTATAGCAGCTAAATACAAATATATTGTTCTAAATTACGCTTTAGTTATGGTATTTCTATAGTAGAAACAATAGTTACTATGTGAATAAAACTAAATTGCATGTATATTTTACAATTAGTGCAGATAAAAATTAAACCTTGTAATTATGATATTTAAATAAACCATTGTATAGATTTTTAATTCTTTTGGTTATTGCCGTATTAAACGCTATAAAACTTATATATGCACTTAAATTAGAAATTTTAAGCATTTTTGTAGTTAAATTTGCTTAGTAAACTTATGAAACTTGACCTTCATGGAACAAAAATAATTTGCACTATCAGAGATTTCTACAATTCCAAAATATTTTTATCAGCGAAATATATTATTTGTATTGTAATGGTGTTCCAAAAAACCGAGAAGTAGCTAATACTAAATGCATTTCGAAAACTGGTGCCGCTGATTGTACTTAGTTTATAACTGGTATTTTGCACCTTTATAACACATTCTTTCATTTCTGTTTAGCTTCGTACACCGTACTTGCTAGAACTGGCAGCCTGTACTAACAGTTAAAGCAACACCATGTATTTCCTAAATAGTTTAAAATCAAACATTTAATAAAAATAATTGTAGATATTAGCTGTTCCTTAATGTACCCATGAATTAAAACGTTGTAACAAGATCACTCCAAATAACTTTTGAGATAATCGAAATATAAATTTCGCGAATGCTATGATAGGAAATGAAAAAGGACCAAAGCTATTAGTTTAAAATGTGACCTGGAACTATAATTTCGAAATAATGAAGTTTGACGGACATTCTTGCAAAAATGAGCAGCTATTCAGCTGTCATTCCTTAACAGCTATGCAACGATTTAATGGTGGATATAGGACGGTAGCAAAACTTCAACGGCAATTCCCAACGTTCACGTGCACGTAGTTTGACTACAGGAACAGAATATTACCCAATTCATCACAGAGGGTGATTGAAAACAATTTGTAAGCACGCCTAAAATCTATGTTTAATACATAAATATATATATATATATATATATATATATATATATATGAAATAAATAAGTAGATTCCTCCTAATAGTAATGGCACGAACTTTGAAATTAATTCGGTCGGGTGAAAAGCCGATTGTATCACGAACAATTCTAAGACTTCTCACCAAGAGAATTTTTAACCTAACTAACTAGATTAAAATCTCAAAAGTTTGCATTTCAAAGATCGTTAACAGCACCATCAGACCAATGGTTTCGCTCTATGGGGCTAATCAGTGCAGGGTGGCTGAACACGCTCGTTGAAAATGCAAAACTTCTATTTAAACACTCTACACTGTGTATTTGTCAATGATATAGTATGGCAGAGCCATCTATTGTTT
>JAHWXV010621042.1:0-10808 GCA_024586415.1 Phrixothrix hirtus | reverse complement strand
GTGGTGCCCAAAGAAATGCTTAATTTAGCTACTGTTAATAATTAAATTTGCTTAATACTTTACGTTCTAGCCATTGGCTAATTGTTAGAATTAACCTCACGCCGACCCGACCTCCGCAACTATTTTTGAGCTGCCGTGCACAGCGTGTAGTTCGGTCCATTTGTCTCAAAATGACCGTAGCATTTGTATGCATATTTCGCGTACGTAGATATATAATGCACATCAACTTTTGTGTATCCTGGAAGCGTTCAGTTTACCGCACATGAGGTAATAACTGGTATTAACTCAAGTCGACGTGAGTATCGACGCAAGTCATGTGTAAATGGAAAACATCCACAAGTGCTCCTTTTAGTGATATGAAAATGGAGGTTTTGTCCATATTGAAAATTCGCCTTGTATGATATATATAAAACATAAAAATCATTCCCAAGTAGTTTTTCTAATTCCGTTTTCGGTAACCGTCGCTCTTATAAACTCTGCCCACTTATGACTTTCAGAATTACGTTTTAAAAACTTCTCACTTTCTTCCCGACATACCAGATTTAAATTTAATCTTAAGATTGCGCTCCTCAACAGTTTTGCAACTGAATATATCATTGTTTCTTTATTTATTGGAAATCTAACTTAGGCTTCAAACAGTCTCCACCTAACTAATTTTTGTCTTAAGCATGGTCTTCGCCAAGATTGATATCGCACCTAAGACTGTCTTATAATGCCATACGTGTATACATTTGTTTTGAGATCTCTTACCTGAGCTCAAGTCCGTCTTAATAAAGCTCATGCTTAAACACATAGCTTCGGAACTGTTCATACATTTAAATATATAAGGTAACTTAAAAATTCAACATAGTGTCCAATAATTGTTGGTTTGCCCCGTATAACGTATCAAATTAGAAAGATATTTATCATTTATATTATTTTGTCTGCTATTTTTTGTGCTATGTATAACGGCTATAACAATTTTTTAAAACTTGTTTCTTTAATGCTGTTTCACGTGAACTAAACCATTTCTCTGGAAAAGTGCGTTGAAGGGATTTATCACAAAAAATATCTTGAAATTAGCAGCATTTTGGTATCCAATAACTTGGATGGGTGTTCATTCCGATTATCCTTCCCAAAATAAACGTAGATAATATTTTATTTATTTGTGGACATTTGCATATTTGCATACCTAAGAGAAAGTCGTGCGTTATTTCATACCAGATTTTTAATAAATAGGTTTGTATTTCCTTCAATAGATTATGGTCGCAATTGTTGTATCGTAGAAACCATGTTTTACTTCGGATCGTGAAAAATAGTACAGGATCATCGAGAAAGAGTGCAGACTACTGGATAGGCGCCAAACTTACAAATTGGTGGTACTGAAATTAAAAATTAAACAACATTAAAATTACTAGATAATTATTTTACTATAGGCGTCACATATAAAAAACAATTATAATTGATAATTAAAATGTTGTATTGGAATTTCAATTTGCTTATTGATCGTTAAAAATGTATTAGGACATTTTTCATTTGATGTAAGTTAAAACAATTTCTAATTTTCAATTAAAAATAATTAAAATAATAAACAAATGTAAAATATAGATGCACGCCTATGATTGACATATTGTTTCTTTGATTAGGGAGAAACACATCAGCAATGAATTCCCTAGATTTTTTAAACTTTTACCTCTCTGGATGCACTCTTTTTCGATCGCGCGATATATTATGTTCTAATAATTAAAAATCCATCATTTTTTGCCGCGCAAATGCAATAATTATGAGACAAAGAATGGCATTTTTAATCCAAATAAAAATGAGATTATTTCTCCAGACAAAATCAGTAGCTATATTAAATTATTCAAATAACTTGGTTAGAAATTTTAATAATTCAATAATCATGACTGACGTACTTACCTATATGTATTTTGTTTTTTATTTCTCCCCAGATAGCACATAAGCTTATCGTAAGCTTACTTTTTACTTTCATTACTCTTGGACATATAAGGTTGCAATTGTAGGGTTATAGTAAACGAACGATAAACTTACTATATGCCTAAGTTCCAGATATAAGTTTATTCAACGCTTCACATGATAAATAACAACCAAGGAACATTTTAAATTTACATTTAACTTTTATTGAATCATATTTATATCAAAATCAGATTCATTATTATTATTTTCAAACTCTCCATGATTGTTGATGTAAGGTATGGAAATTATGGGACTGTTTTATGCCACATCAAATAACAGCTTACAAAGAATTATTAGATATATCTTACACTTTTCTGTTAGCTTCTTACTTCAATTACTGTAACAATTTTATAAAATACGAAAAAATAAGCTTGTATAATGCCAAATGTAAGTTTGCAAAGTGGTAACTAGCAAACTTACAGTAAGTTATCAAGGTTGTTGCTGCAAACTTGCATTAAGTTTAAAATAGGCTTACCGTGCTATCTGAGTCTTTTCTTCATCGTCAAATAATAATTATTACAAAATATACGTTTCATTTACTTCGTAGGATTAAAACTATTGCACAACAACAGTACATTTTTACACTACATAGGGGACGTTTCGGAATTCAACAGTTACGCCAACGTTGTCATCACAATTCCATCATTTTGTTTCAAAATTCAACATATTGCAATGGTGTATACCAACATACCGTTCCAAACTTAATGGTGTAATAACTTGATGCAACATCAGTTCCATCATACTTTAAACTTGGTTTTGCTGATGGATTAATGGTGGGAGAAAACAGCTGTTCACCCGTAAAGTTGTTTATGCTTAAATTCGATTTGTGCCTAAATTAAAAACTTAACAGTACCTATACAAAATTAAATGAGTGATCATGAGTGCTTAAAATATGGATATTTTGTGATTTTTTATTGGTTTAATAAAATAGCTTGACTTTTAAAAATTTTTGGTTATGAATTACAAACAATGGACATGAATACCACAACACATTTATCAAAATCGTTCCTAAATTTCTGATGTACATCAGAATCATACAGATGACGTAACTGTTGAGTAGTTGAATCTTCTGTTGAATTTCAAAACGCACCCATAGTAACAAAACGGCCAATTTTGCAAACTAAATATAATGAAAAAATGATAACCTTATTTGTCAGTCGGAGAAAAAATTTTCTCCATAAACACATACATGTAATAAAACTAACAGTTCATAGTTTTAGAACGTTGTAGCCGTTGAAATGTTAGGCAGCGAGAAAAAAACAGTGCAGGAATTACTTATTTTCAGTCTGGGCCGAAAATATTTTCCTGGACGGCTGCTTTTTAATTTTTGGTTAAAATTAAAGTGAATTAAGTCTAGACTTAATTCGATGGGAGAAAAAATAATTCTTCTCTGATGCATATTCAGTCCATAACATTCATAATTACATAACGTCATAGTCGTTGTTAAGCGACGTTGTATGAATTTAATGGAAGCAAAAGAAGTGCGTAAGGACAGAAAGGAATGGAGAAAAATAGTGAATGGGTGATAGTAGAGATAGTAGGATTGGTGGATATAGTAGGATGGTGTGGATACTGTATAGTGCTGGGAGTTTGAGGTGAAGGGCGGTGGTAGTGAGAGGGGGTTGGTGCATGAGTGCATGCAGTGGTTGAGAAGATGTAGGCTTGATACTGGGTTTTGGCTACTTCGCTAAGGGAATGGCATGATTGGTAGTAGTAGTAGTACTAGTAGATCTAGCTTATTGAAAAAGGTATTGAAATGGTATCTTAACTGATGGTATTGAACTTTATGAAAAATCATTACCTAAATGTAGAAAGTAAGAAGTTACCAATAGAGTCCATGTTTGTCAAGATTTCAAAGAATGAGTTTAAAGGTAAATTATGATGACATAGCTGGTCTTGTAGTAGATTTTAAAAAAGAAATTTTAACCGTATTACCAGTACCGATACTGACACAAAAATTGTTAGACACAAAACAAGATAGTAGGTCAATTACTCAATATACAAACGAAATTGAAAAACTCATGGTTACATTGACTGTAGCGCAAATTGGTACCAAAGCTAAACATATGTTGTTGTTGTTGTAAGGCAGGTTCAATTAACAAATCGCCACTTAGACCTGTTAAGCTCATTGTATTAACTGCCCGTTGAACTATCACTGAAGTCATAAGATTTTCTCTAACGTCAGTATCTTGGATGGGGAAGCATTTAGGATATTGTTGGGTCCAGGGAATTGGGACTCAAAAATACAGTGTCGGACATTGCCCAAAGCTAAGCAATCGTATAATAGATGAAATGATGTCTCATAGTCTTCATTACACTTTCTACAGCGAGGATCCTACTGGACTTCAATTATGGTTAGGTGTTTTTTGAAGCTTTGGTCTGTTATGAAGTCAGTATACACTCGGATTTCTTTCCTGCATAAAGAAAGTAGGAACTGCGTTTGTTTAAACGCTGGACCTAAAATTAGAGCCCTAGCCTGTCTAAAGGTTTGTTTGTCCTACCACTGTTTAAGCCTTAAGAATAGGTCGGTCTCAATGGTGGATTTAATAAGGTAATCAGATAAGCCGATGTTGGGGGCAACTGTTTGCATAACGGTACCTGCCGTAGCCAATAAATCTGCTTTTTCATTGCCTGTATGTGCTTGATGGCCAGAAATTCGGCAGATAGTTACTTTATTGTTCCTATGCTAGAGTCTGAAGTTTCTGCCAGCATTCCCACATCAATCTAGATGGTATGGTGGCATTCGATAGGGCCTTTACGGCACCTTGGCTGTCAGTGAAAATAGTAAGGTGTAGGTCGTGATGCTTTCTTCTGCGTAGGCACAAATTGGGTACATTTCAGCCTAAAACACAGAAGCATAGTTCCCTAATGAAAAGGTTACTTCCGTTTTGGGAGATTTACTGAAAATACCAGCTGCTCGATTTTGACCTATCCGTAAACCAGATCAGGCCTTGACGATCGATCAGTTTCTGAGTATCATTAGTCCAATCTACCATGCTGGAATTGCTGTAGAAAATAGAGTGTTGAAGGCCCTGACTGGGGTAACACGATCACTCGCACCCCAGCATAATCTCGGTAAGCTGTGCCCCAGCTGTAGCCTTCACCTCTCCATCGCTTAAATTGAAGAAGTCTGGATGCAGCTCTCATTGCCTCCGTTCGTACCAGAAGGCACAAAGCAGGCTAATCAACAACACCTCCAGAGCTGCCGTTGGTATGGTTCTTAGGGAGTTACCGATTCCTAAGCATGCCATACGTTGCACTTTGTTGATATGGGTGTAGTTTCTTTGGCTCCTAACATCCGGTCACCAAACAAGTGCTGCATAGATAAGGCTAGTCTGACCACCGCCGTATACATTTGATATATCACTTTGGGAGTCAAGCTCCATGTAACCTCATAGGTGCGGCGGCATATCCAAAAGATCGCCGCCGCTTTCTTTGCTCTTTCCAGTATATGGTATTTCCATGTTAGTCTTTGGTCGAGAGTTACGCCTAAATATTTAACATTAGAATCCCAACATATAGTTTTTTGTTAGACAAAGAGGAGTGCTCCTTCTGGTAAAGGGCACTACCTTCGTTTTGCTGGAATTGATGACCAGTTGATGGAGGTCAGCCCAGTTAGTAACTATGTTTAGGGTATCTTGGGTGACGTCCTTGACATCAGATTCAAATTTCCCAGTGATATGTAAGACAATGTCATCTGCGTAGCCCTGAGCAAAAAATCCTTTAGAATTGAGTGCTCTTAATAGGTCGTCAACTACTAAATTCCATAATAGTGGTCATATAACGCCACCTTGTGGACAGCCTTTTGTAGCCGAGACTGTTATATTGCAGCTATTTAGATTTCTTATATACAACAAGATGTTCAGATGTACACCATGATAAGAGGCAGTTGAGTATATAGAGTCGAATGTAACATTGTCAAATGCCCCATCGATATCTATGAAAACTCCCAGGCTAGCCTGTTTATAAGCCAACACCTTTTCGATCCTATAAACAAGCTCATGTAGGGTTGCCTCTATAGGCTTGCCTGGTTGGTAGGCATGCTGGTGATGGTGCAGAGGGGAATCATTCAGCACCACACTACGTCCGTATTCCGCAATCACCTTTTCCATTCCTTTCAGTAAGAAGGATGTCAAACTGATTGGGGATATTGCTTTGGCTTCTTCGTAAGATAGCCTAGCAGTTTTGGGTAAGAAGACCACCCTGGATTAACGCCAGGCTTGTGGAATACAGCCTAGTGCTAAGCTGGCCCTGTAAAGTTTCAAGACGTAACAATCAAGAAAATCGACTCCCTCTCGAAGTAAAGCAGGATATATACCATCGCTGCCTGGTGATTTGTAAGGTTTAAAGCTATTTATAGTTACTTTAAGTAAGTTAGCACTATGGTGGCAAACCTCCATCTAGTGCTACAAGCTCCGCGGACGTTATCATGGTCCGCCAATACATTATCTGATTTGGCTCCTGGAAAATAAGTGTTAATCAGTAATTTTAAAATTTCCTCATCTGAGGTAGTGTAGTAGCCCGATGGGAGTTTTAAAGATCCCAATTTACATTTGGGATCACGTTTTAGGGTCTTGTGGAATCTTTCTGCCTGGTGCAGATACTCAATGCCCTCACAGAAAGATTTCTAAGCTTTCCTCTTATTACGGCGAATTACCGATTTATAATTTCTCTGGCAGGTACCAAAGATCTCTCAATCAGCGACTGAGTTGGTCTTTCCAACCCTGTTAAAGAGACGTCTAGTTTCTTTCCGGAGAACGTCCAAGGTGTGATCTCACCACGGAACTGTTGTTCGCGTGGGAGAGGTCCACACGGGACAGTTCTCCTCAAATCACTTGATCAGTACAATCTTCAAGAGATCTATAGCTATGTCTAAGTCTATTGAATCACTAATTTGGCCAGGCAGCATATCAATACACGCAGTAAACGAATCCCTGGAGAAGTTCCAATCAGTGCGTGCTGGATCACTCCTCTGGTGATGTGAAATTTGGTTGAGTTCCATTTGGAACTCAATATACCTACGGTCTGAGAGTGAAGGTTCTTGGGAGACCCTCCACCTGGTAATTGTTTGTAAGATACCAGAAGAGCAAAGTGTGATATCAAGTACTTCCTTCCTTCTGGTTGTGACAAACGTGAGTTCACTGCCTTGATTGGCAATGTGGAAGTGGGTTGAAGTGAGGTATTCTAACAAACGAATCCCTCTTTCATAGATGTTGGTGCTTCCCCACTCAATGTGGTGAACATTATCATCACATCCAATAAGGAGCTCCTTTTGGTTTTCCTTGCACAATTGAATCCCTTAACTCCTTAGATGGAGTTGGGTCTATTGAATCGAACGGAAAATAGGCAGAGCAATTAATTAGCTCTTTCTCGCCCTTTTGCGTTAACAAAAATACAGTTACTGCAACTAGATCCCTACTGCAAAATTGTTTCAGAGGGCTGGAGAGTATGTTGCTAGCAACATAACTTCAAGCCCTAAGATTTGGAATAGAGATACATTGAAAAATATGACCCTTATTATAAATAATTCCCGCAACTAACCCATGGTAACATCATGGTCCTTGTATGAGGGCTACTTGTATGCAATTTACTGCTAGCTTCCTGCCAAAGATATTGCTGGCCACTATGCAGTGTTTCAAGTTAATTTGCTGCAGTTGGATATTCATCACTGATATTAAGACTGTGAATAACGCTCCTCCGTAGACGCAAGTGACACAGCTACAGTGTCCTTAACTTTTGTAACAAGCAACCGGAAGATTACTCTCCCAAAGATACTGTGTGAAGCTGCATGCTTTAACGACCTTCAGAGAATTCTTCAATGTCCAAAATCAACTTGCGTTCATAGACCCTCCACACTTTGGGTCTCGAGCCAGGGTTTTGCATAGGTAAGCGTCACAGTAAGGACTCGGTGTCCTCGTGTGGTCCCAGTATCCAAACTGCAACTTTGCTGAGTTTAGAGAGTGCGAAATGCATCACCGTAGTGTGTTTACGTCTTATTTAATGTTAGAGTAGACGTGACCTTTAAAAGCCACTCTTTGCTCAGCTCATCGGTACAGGTTACGATGATGGTTCCCTGTATGAGCTTTGTATCGTGGAAGCGAGGAATAAGTTCCCCAAGAGGTAGCCTATCCAACTCTTCCACAACTTTATTTGTTATATCCCATTTCTATTCTGAAGACATCACCGCTTGAGAGAACGGCCACTCTGAGCGAGAACTTCACAGACCTATCCTAGGACACTTGTTTAAGCTCTTACTGACAAGCTTTTTTCTGGGGCGCTTTGGCGTCAGTTGGTGTCATCTACAGATCTTGAGCGTTTAGCAGGCGTAGGTTTACTCTTGGGTTCCCTGTTTCCTACTGCCTTAGATTCCGCAGGAGTGGCGATCTGAGAAGAGCTAGTATTTAGTCGGACCATTGGCCGCTTTCGCCCTCTTGAGTCTCCTCTTTTGGACTCCAGACAGGTATATTGAGTTTGCTAAAATAAACAGCCATCTGCTACGTTTCAGTAGCCCGACCTGTAAAGATTGCCGAAGCCCCCTCGTTAGATAGTAAAGGTTCTGCCGAGGCAACGCTATTTAGTTCAATAAAAAGTTTTTCTGTCAATAGTTCCATCACTGTTCCCACGAGTCTTCAAGAAATAAGTTGTCGATTCCCCCAGAGCCCGATTAGAGGAACAAGGCTACTTAATACAACGGGGTTGCGCCTAGAGCCTCGAGGTTGACTGCTTAGAGGGGATCTGCTCCGTCCCTAAACATCCCTTTGCCGCGCATTATAACTTGGAATTAGAGGTTTGCTAAATGGTTATCTTCACGTGACCCAGGCAGTTAAGCCAAGGTCCCCGCTCATCTAGCTAGGAATACAACCAAACTAGCGTTTACGGTATTATCGTGTTGAGCTCATCGTTCAACCCTGACGCCGTTATCTCTTGTGTAAGCTTTTAGACACATGACTACTAGGTAGTGTTTTAACCAATGAGTTTAGTAGAATCAGGGCCGCCACGTGAAGGCACTCAGACGGATCTTGTGAGCAGAGAGGTGAGTGGTGCAATACCTTCTACCCCGCCTGGCTTTGGGTATATAAGTTCAGAGCGTTTATAGCCATTCACACACGGCCCTCTACCTTGGCCCCAAATTAAACATATAGATACTTTTAGAAAAAAAATGAAATTTTAGCTATCAATGTATTTGCAAGTGGAATTAAAAATTCAGACATAACAACAATAGTTAAAGCACGAAATTATTAAAGTTTAAATGAAGCTGTAAATGCGGCAAAAAATGAAGAGTTAATGACACCTAATTCAGAAGCGAAGTTTTACGTAAAATACATGTTATAACGGAACGAAGCGCACCTTGCACCCCAAAAGGTTGTCTAAAATGTCCATTGCCCTGAATTAGCTAGCAGCTCCGACCGTCACAGTGGAGAAATGGGGGTTCTACGTTTACGTTGAAATTAATTAGCCTAAAATTTAGGAACGACTTGCAAGTGTCAAAAATCGTAAAAGTCGTAATTTTTGGGCACCACCACACCTACATATCTTAACGGTTAGATTTTTCCACAAATAAGACGGTAAAGAATCTTATTTCAAACCGAAAGGTTATAATTTTACCACGGCATACTTACTAGTTAATTACTTAGCGTAAGCCACTAGATAAGTATTGCAGTTCGAATCAGACTTACAATTTAAAAATGTTTTACTTACTTATGTCTAACGTTTCCTGTAAAAAAATTATAGTTACTACGTCCATGGAGGTTTACAACGGTAAAATAATAAAAACTTCTGCACTAAATACTTCACTTATAATAACACAAAAAATAACATGGTACAGACGACAATCGAGGAATATTGAAACATTTGATTACCCAAAACTAAAATAATGTGCAAAATAGGGGATCCCTCTTTAATTCCTAAATTTACTCTAAATTAATGATAACAAGAACCGGCCCCGTCTAGTCGTGACCTTAAATTAATTTAAATACTTCAGTTAACTATATTTTTGATCATTAATTAAATTTGACACAAACATGAATAAAATTGTCTACCCGTTACTGAATTGAAGTAAGTTTTTCCAGCGGACGTTATTACGTAAACAAAAGGAGGTTGGTTGTCGGATTCCCTGGAGAAATTCAGTGAATTGAAAAATCGAAGAATCTCACTTACTTGAGGTCTGTGGTCTGCGACTTCAGAGAAAAGTGCGGCATTTGTTTTCTGATTCTATTTGTACCTTGTTGTTGCCTAGTCGGACCCTAGCCTTCGCTAACGAATCGAACAGGTGATCGACGCTGAGCCCCGCACAATTCGCCTTTAGGGGTAGTAGGTCAAATTCTCAGTAATTCGGCCTCCAATACGTAACCATACAAGAGGGTATCTCGTCGATGATCCCCTCAAACTTATTCTAGGCACGCACACACACAGAAGAATGCGACTTCTTTTCGTAACGTTCAAAACTCTACTGGCTGTTAGTGGAAGTTTCCTCCTTGAAATTGCAGGGTGAAGGGGATCGGTGGTTAACATTTATTTTTAAAAGAATGAATGTTGTCACGGGAAAACTGACGACGTACTTTTTAAGAAAAGGCCCCTATGTTTTACAAAACATGAACAGACCTTTTTGAATATTGATAAATGTAGTTAATAATGAATTTGCAAAATTTAAAGAATTACGTTCGTAATTTTGACATAAAAATGGTACTGGTAATTCACCAATTAGGTTTTACTATTAATTTACTTAAATATATATATATATATATATATATATATATACGAGGCGTGTTTTTTAAGTAAGTACCGTTTTGAGGTATAAAAAAGTAGTAAAGATATTGTAACAATTTTATTTTTACATAAAAGCCCACATTTTA
>JAHWXV010620982.1:0-10346 GCA_024586415.1 Phrixothrix hirtus | reverse complement strand
ATATATATATATATATATATATATATATATATATATATATATATATATATATATATATATATATATTCTACAGCTTCAGACGCGCCTGTGGGTTTGTGAAGGCTTTCAGTGTGTAAAAGGGAGATGTCTGCTTGAGGATAATGTAGAAAAAAATTTAGGTGGGCTTGTAAAAACTATTATACACGGCATTATATATGAATTTAATTCCCGCAATTTCCGCACAAAGCAGCGCTGTTTCAGCTGTATAACTTTCATACAAATGCAACATTCGTGACATATTGCGCCGATCTTGTCAAACCTTGATTTGTCAACACTGCAGTGGATATAATATATTGTAGGATCTATTTATAGAAATTTTAGTGTCAGTATTTTAAAGATAAGTTGTAAGGTAATTAAAGGTAATTAAACTAGATTTTCGTAAATGTAGCCTTCAACTGAGAAGAACCCAGCGCACTATTGATATGACTATGTAAAAAACGTCCTATTGGATTTTAAATTTATTCCACATTTATTTCTGATACTTTTTTGATAAAATTTTGAACATTTATATATGATTTTATTACATAGTGGACCAGAAATGGCTTTTTAAATAACCTCAAATTCGGAGTTATTTTTAAAGGAATTAGTACAAGAACTTTAGATCGTTAAAAATTACGATAAAAATTTGGCGTGAATAACGGACGACTTTCTCTTATGTATTTTAAATTTAATTTACAGTGGGAATTGAATTATCTTATTTAATACAGTGTTATATTTTCGCTATACCATTTTTTTCTCATGTGGTCCGAATTTACTTTAATTGAAAAGCAATACACGTTTCCAGAAATGCATGTGCTTCCTGTGGTACTTTTGTGCGAATTTTATTCTTTTAAGGCTTGCTTCCGCTAATAAAAGATTTTTCTCTCGTCATTCTTCGGTGAAAATTTTTGTTTCGCAAAATTTTTCTAATAGTTTCAGGATTTACTATTTTACCCGATGTTAAACCAGCTGTTGACTAATTAGAGGATTTTGATGTACTTATTTTAAAATTTTCCGCTCATCCGGTGCGTTTAATATTTTTGGACGACCTAGTTGCTGTCTATTTTCTATGATATTGAACCCCTTATATTTTTTAATTACGTACTGAATCGTGGTGCGTGGTTATCTAACTTCTTTTGTAAACTGATGTAAACTTTTACCTTGTTTAAATAATAGAATCTTTTCTCTATCACCCACAGTTCTTTCACCATCGGAGATTTTCTGTGATTTAATGTTGTTCTATTTATTAGGTAAACTGCCAAAACCTACTTAGTAGTTCGCCTCTACGAAGTTAGCTCCCCGCTTTTCGAATTAGCAAATTTAAAAAGTGGTGCTGCATTGTGCTATGTTTGTGCTAAATTGTGCTCGAACATTATGACCATAATAAGAAAAATGCGTCAAAAAATCGAAAAAGAACATATTTTAACCAGCCCCGCACTTTGCGTGTTTTGCAACTTTCTTAGTTGTGATAGGTTGTGCTAGATTGTTCTAATATTGTGCTCAAGTGGTATTTCGAAAAAATAATTACAGAAAAAGTTACGCCCAAAAAACGTTTTGGAAGATATAAGATTGAAATAACGTTTAAATTAACATCAGCCATCCTAATTCCATATAATTATATACCTGAGTTGTGCTGGCGTAGCACAACTCAGCACAATCGCCAATTTCCCCAGCACAACATTATAAAGGACACTTTACCCTTGAAAGCGGCTATTTGCAACGAAATTTTATATCCAAATTTCGGTATTCTGACAATTCGATGACCACCAACTTGCATATATGAGTTGTTCTAGCGTAGCACAACTCAGCTCAACTGCCAGTTTTGCCGGCACAATGATATAAACAGCACTTTACTTTTGAATGTGGCCGTTCGCAACGGCATTTTATGTCCAAATTTGGATGTTCTGACGATGAAATGACCACAAAATTGTATATGTATATTGTGCTAGCATAGTACAAATCAGTACAACCTCTAATTTTGCCAGCACAACGATATAAAGGGCACTTTATTCCTGAGCACGGCCATTCGCAACACAAAAATTTTGTTCGATACTCGTGCGCTTTCACATTTCAGGTTCTGAATCTGCTGTAAAATTAGATCTCGGTTCTGGGGATGACAGCGCACTTGTGTCGAAAGTAACTATCTGTTGCTACATCAAAGTGACACTTTGGTAGCTTGTAGACGATCAAAGAGAGCGGGATTTTACTGCTGATCGAAGAAAAATCATTTTTTAGACTTGTATCTACTTATATCTAGGTTTATTTGTATGTTTGTTTGTTTTTGTGGCTGAGGATTCGAGATGGAGTATTTTTCTTGGCCCTCTTGGACTAGAACAGTTATACAGTCATTTCGCCATGCCTACTAGAATTTTGCCGAAATGACGATGGACTTACGACTTTATTTCCTTATCCGAGAAGCAGGCATGTTTTTAAATTTTTCTCCGCTGGAAAATTTACCGACCTCGATCGGATTTGAGCCAGCGTCCGTTGAGTGCATATATCTAGGTTACAATGCAAAATTACATTACAAATATTTTATAATATAAAATTTATTTTAACTGCGTTTACCCTTTGTGATTTTTAATTCACAGATTTAAGTAAGATTTTAAGGAAGCATGTCAAATTTTGAGTAAATTTCAAAATGTTTATTAAAAAGGGATTTCAATATACGCCCAATTCACATAGTCAAAATATTTATGTCAAATATAATTCACCGCAGTTGTAAATACATTCAGAAGCAGGTGCTGATGTAGCAAATCAGTCGGTTACTGTTTCTGCACATGTACAACTTGAACTGAAAGTAAATTTGCTTATAATATGCAAGCTTTCACACCACTTCAAGTTAATTGAAATTAAACTGTGAAATCGTTGCTATAAATGACACTACAGTGTCGCCCAAGCGTGAAATTTACAATTTTAAGCTGAAGTGGTATTTATGTAAATATAAGGTAACATTATACGTTGCAACGAAATACACCTCACATTGAGAATGCAAATGTAAAAATATTTTCTTATTTATACTAGACAGATACCTTATTGTGGCGTCGTGGTATAGTCAAGTTCCATATGACGATTCAAAACATTGAATTTAAGTCAATGAACTTTTTAATTACAATAACGTATTTACTTCAGGTAAAAATAAAACTGACACGTTGCGTTGAGTAAAATCCAAGAATGGAAAAAATGTTATGGGGAACGAAAGTGCAGGTTCGCCCACATAACGTAAACAAGACTAAATCAGTCATAGCAGAGATTGCTAGTGGCATGTAGCTTTGGTAACTCGCGGGTAATAATATATATCAAACAGTGCAAAGCGAATCTGTTACTAGGATCTCA
Organism: Phrixothrix hirtus; assembly: GCA_024586415.1. Taxonomy (NCBI): domain Eukaryota; kingdom Metazoa; phylum Arthropoda; class Insecta; order Coleoptera; family Phengodidae; genus Phrixothrix; species Phrixothrix hirtus. The sequence continues at coordinate 6,992 of JAHWXV010620982.1, read as the reverse complement.
AATTATTTATAATTTAATGTCGACCACTTTTGTCGCAAAAGAAAACATCTTAACAATTTGAGTAACTGGTGTAAAGCTGCTTCTATTTTAACTTTTTCAGCCTCCTTCGATAAAATATTCTCAATCTCTTTCTACTGCTTCCGTTTAATAAAGATACACGGTCTGAAAATTTGTTCACGGAAAATTTTCAACCAAATAAATGGTACGAAATAGTTGTTAAAGGTGTTGCAACATGAAATTTTATATCAACGTAATTTGTTACCATCAACGGTGTCGGTTTCGTTTAGCATGGTCCGTTCGTGCTTGATCATCAACATAAACTAGCAATAACGTTAAATATTTGGCACACCAAGTTTTAATTTTCAGCTTTTAGATAATATCCTAGCACACAATTGTGTAAGTGTTCATCCGTTTCCTTATATGATTCCCAATATAATATGTTACGACATAAATTGTCGCTCATTATATATTCACATATTAACAGGTTTCGTTGCAGTTCCACGCCTAGTAAACAAAATTTTTTTTAAACCTGCCGCCGAGTGATCCCCAGTAACAGTGTTGTTGGCCGGACGACAGAAAAAGTAAATAAATAAATAAGAAGAGAGAGTTTTTTGGTAGTTCAGGCGGATAAAACGCGAGAGACGAATTTTCTTATACGCTTCGTGACGATTGAAAAACAAGTAGAGTATTTCGGTCAGATAAAGCACGCGAAACGAGCTTTTCTACTCTACGTGACGTTTGGCGTTTTGAAAATTTATGTACTAAAAATTATGTTGACAGTTCTAGATGATTTTCACTCTGATGTATTTCGACAGGTATAATTGGTGATAACGCGTCACGAGACCCCACTCATCGTTTTGTTAGTTAAAAACACGCAGAGGTTGTACATGAAAGAATCGGTCGTGTGAGTGATTTCTTTTTTTATGAAGTGTCCGAGTGAGTGTAAGTTTCTTGCCAGTATAATGTCGGAACACTAAGCCTGAGAGATTGGGTAGTATATCTCTGGGGATTTACCTCCCTTTCCCGCCATGACTGCAATTTATTTGGACCTGTGAGGTCCGCCTGTTGGTGCAGAAATCTAGAAATAAAATCACGACTGATGATTCTGGTTGTGGGAAATCAAAAAACCCGGTGAAGTGACGACTAAGACTAACATACCTTTTTATCACATTGTACTTTCGCTTCCCTATTGTTTGCCTACAAATGGCGTTAAAGTAATGTCAAAGTATATCGGCGAGAATCTAGTTTAAACAATAGTCCGCTTGCCAACTATTGTAGAGGCCAGCTTAAATTTCCCGTTTCGAGGGGAGCCGATTAGTACATAATTCCTGTCCAGCTTATGGACGCATATCTCCGTTGACTGTATCTAATATATTTGAACAATAATTGTAGTTATAGTAGATTGATTAGTTTTCGCCGTACCTCTTGAATTAAGCCACATTCAAGAGCCGAAGAAGTTATCTGTAAACTTTTATATCCTGATATTTTGTGTATATCAAATAAGCCATTTCTTTAGCAATAGATAAATAGTATTAACCAACTAGACTTTCATTTGGAACCTAGAATAAGTTAACAGTCATTACCTTGTATTTGAGGGGATGAATTTTAGTTCTGGTACTCCAACCTTTAGCCACCATCTTAATTTATATTATTATTTGGGCCCCTGATAAGGGTCAACCTCGGGACAACCCAGCTATAGGCCACGGAGCCGTTTTTCCCTGTTCTGAGGAACAGTTCTATCCAATATACGTCCCACGAGGAGCAGTGGCGCCCTCCCTATATTTTAAATTTTAGTACGCGTTTCCAGCGTATCCCTTAGCGCACGGACGTGCTGGTGCACTTCATCAGGCACTCTCCGTCCTCCGAGAAGCTAGCTGGACAACAGAATCGTTGTAGAGCGTAACGCAAAACGCGCCTGTAACAATTATTTAATTGGAGCCCAACGTGGGGCTCGAAGTTGTAGATGATTTCCGGTTGTATCCTAAGGACAAGCTTCGTTCACGGAAGGTACAAGAGCCAAAGGCCAATCTTGGCAAGCGATTAGTACCGATTCACGCGAATCTGTACTAATATGATGCTAAAGAAGCGATAAGGAAGGAACAGAACAATAGAAAAGATTAAGAGGAAAAAGGAAGAGATAGACAAGGGGAGGCGAAGTCATGTAACGTCGCACTGTTTAAGTCGGTCACATCGAAGACATTCTCGTCGGCCAGTCCGATGTAGGGTCTGCCTTCAAATACTTGGCGTGCCATAAGCTTTTCGACGTACCTGAAGAATCACCTAACTCGTACGTCTTGTACGAAACCTTGCTTCTAATCAAGAAGGGACGGATAAACTTCGGTGATAACTTGGCTGTCATAAAGCGTGAAGCATTAGAAATTTTTTCTCCACACAGAACCGCCTACTTCAAAGGTAGCGAGACAACGTCGCAAATTGTATTGTTTCTTATTCTTTTCTGAAGCTATCTTAATTCTCGACGTGATATCCTCGTGCAGCTACGCTAGCGCAAGAGGTATGCGCTTACTCTCTACAACGCTGGACGATTGCGCGTCACCGTAGTCTACGGAGAGATCTCCAGAACAAGTATTACCTTCCAAAATCATATTTCGACCGAAATTTGTGAAATACGGAGATACTCCAGGACCTTCATGCGATTCGAACGAATAACACACGCTATTTTCTGCAAATATTTGTCCCAAGTTCGTTGATTGTCCTGGATATATGAAGCTGACATGGTCTTGAGTATTCGATTCACCCTTTCACTGGGATTCGCTTGTGCATGATAATAAGCATTAAACCATAATCTCGTGCTATACGATGAAGTTATTTTACTAAACTCTTTACTACTACACACCATTATCGCATAAGATAACCTGAGGGACTCCAAAAATTAAGAAATCGTCATTTTCCATACGTTCCGTAACCGTAACAGCGGTAGCAGATCAAAGCGGAAACTATAATGGAAACTTGATAAAACAGTATACCTGACTAAGATGTAGGAATATCCTTGAGCCGAACGCAGGAAAGGCTCATGTATTTTGGTAGCGATAATTTGCTATGGTTTATGGACACTCGGCTGACCTGCCATAGGTTATAAAGCTTGTTTTTGCTCTGGATTTTGAGTCACACCTTTTTACGTATCTAGTGGCATCAGCATCCAGTTGACGGATCTTTCAAATTGTGTAACCAAACCAGAGAATTGTGATTTGTAACTGCCGTAAAGTGGGAACCCTCAATATAGGTCTAAGTTTTTTAATAACCCATAAGACTGCGAGACATTCTTTCTTCGTTACGGAATACTTTCGCTCGTTCTTATCAAAAAAACGGCTTAAATAACAAACTACTAGTTCTTGCCTATCAATTGCTTGTGCTAAAAATGCGCCAACACCGAAATCAGAAGCATTGGTCGGCAAACAAAGAGGGACCGAAAAATCGAGACGCGTCAAAGCAGGTGCGGAGACTAAACTTAATTGAGTTCACAGCGGTCTCACAAAATTCCGACCAAGCAAATTTAGCATTTTTCTTTGTGAGTGAAGAAAGTAGTGCGACGATGGTGGAAAAATTACGAATGAATCGTCTATACCACGAAGCCATGCTAATTATTCGACTGACTTCTTGTAACAGACCAGGGCGTGGGATTCTTGAGAATCTGGATCTGGATAAACCAGTAAACCCTTCGAATTTACCACATAACCAAAGTATTTAAGTTCGGGTAGACAAAATTTGCACTTGTTCTTGCTTAATGTCAAGCCTTCGCCGATCAAACGAATCATCAGGTCCTCTAGAACTCTCAAACGTGTCTCAAAATTAGGTGTACAAATAATTACGTCATCCAAATAAACGAATACATAAGGTTCAAGTTCCTGACTTAACACCGTATCGATTAGTCTTCGCCATGAAGCTGGGGCATTCGATAAACCAAAGGGCATCCTTTTGAATTGGCACAATCCTCTAAGAGGTACAGTAAATGCCATATATTGTTTCACCTTTTCTTCCAGCGGAATCTGCCAGTGGACCAACTTAATGTGCAACGAAGTGATATATCGAGCGTCCCGAAGACGATCTAGAATCGACGAAACATAAGGGAGGGGATAAGCATCTTTCTCGGTAACCTTATTCAACTTCCTAAAGTCCACACAGAATCGATAATAATTGTCCTTTTTCTTAACCAATAGAATTAAATTCGACCACACACTTGTAGATCTCTCTATCACACCTAAGCCAAGCATTTTGTCCAATTCTAAGTTGATTTGTTTCTGAATCATCAGAGAAACTGGGTAGTATCATTGTTTAATTGGGGGAGACGAAGTATTAATACTATGCTTCCCGGGCCTAGATCAATCTAAAATGTCAATAGTGGACCAAAGATGTTTATCGATAAAGATTACAAATGCTTTTTCTGCTCATAGGTCAATTCACTATGTTTTTGTATTGATCTTGATGGAGACACAGCCGCACCCAAAACAGGAGCGTCTGAGAAATGAAATTTTCCTTTGAATATGTCTGGTACAATAGCAATGGTCTTCCAGAAGTCAACACCTAAAATTAACGAATGGGGTACTTCGGGTACGACTAACACCTCGAGGGTGTCTGTTTTACGACACAAACGAAGCGGTAACGAGACCGTACCAACACTGGCTACAGAATATCCATTTGCCACATGGCATTGGACCTTGTTTCTTTTATTTGGCAGCAACTTCAATGAAGATATCGCCTTCCACCCTGCTCTGCCTAAAATTGTGCGGGTAGCACCAGAATCTAGCAAACCTGGGAGCTGTATTCCCAAAATGTCAATAGGGTCGTTGATCACCCAATCCTTGTCCTAAAACATAATCTAAGATGGCTTTATGCTGATTGTATACAAGATTCCTAGAATCCATTATATATTGAAAAAGTCGAGCCGAATTAACAAAGGAAGTTTTCCTAGCCTGGGGATTAGTTTTCCTAGGTATCAAATTGTCTTCGTCCGTGCACATCACATTTAAAGACGGCGGTACCTCTACATATACCAAGTCAGGTTCGAGCTCGGAACGTCAACGAGGTGGAGGTATAAAAGTGTCTCTTCAATTTTTCGACACAGCGCAATCACTTCTCGAATGGACGTGACCTTGATTTAACCTAATTCTGTTTGATAAAAAGGTAAGATGTTACGAATCAAAAAGCGTAATTGGGTCTTTTCTGACAGTGGTTCGCTTAAGTGACTAAACAAATTCCTCATAACAACAACATAGATACCAATACTCTCGTTTTTTCCTTGCGTTTTTGACTTGATCTCATCCATGAGCTTGTCGTCATAATTGGAAGGAAGAAATTCTTTTTTGAGCGCATTTACCAAACTGGGCCAGTTATCAACTTCAGAATGGATCATTCTAATTTATACAAGTACCTCGCTAAATAAATCGATAACCTGTACAAACAATTGGTTATCCTTAACACTTCTAGCAGCTTTCAATTCTTCTACTCGTTCTAAGAAACTATATATAGAGGCATTCTTATTACCTGAAAAATGTAAATTCCATTTCGCCACGGGCGTAGCTTTTTGAACAACACCTTCGCCTCAACTATACTGTTAATGCTGGATGGGTTAGCCTCTGAAAAGAGGGTTTTGTGAAAACTAATGTCCGCTTCCACCTTACGTTCAATCCTTTCAACCTTGTCCTGCAGGTCTTCTAGTTCGGATAAGTCTACTTGACAAACAAGACTATACTAAAGCTCCACCTATTTTTACATCACGGTCATTAACCTTACCATAGACTTAGCTTTTAACAATCTCTCCGAGTCAGAAGTCGGATTCGCATGCGAAATTTGAAGACGCAAAACGGCTACTAAAGTTTCGATTTCGGATAACTTAGATAGGAGCATGTCCTCCTTGATAATCTTTACTTTCTGCTCTATGATTGTCAAATCATCGGTAATGGCTTCCAAGTCCTCAGAAAAAGTAAACGAATACTCCGTTGGCGTAGGAGCAACTAATTTTTTTAACAGAACATTTGTAGACGCTTCCCCAGCATGAAGAAGTCGCCTTCAATTGATAAATTACGTTTACGCAATTCGTATTGGATTTGTGGAACTGTCATAAAGGCAATCTGCAACATGTAACCTATGATCACAGTCTCTATTATTTATAATGCTGAATAACCAAGTGTTAAGTTCAAAATAAAGTTCAGGGACTAACTTTGAACCAAATAATTTCCCAAAACGATTTCGAGGATTCCGGTTAGTTGTACTAACCAATATACAAGACTTCGCAAAAAGATAACTAATGTTGTTCTGCACCAAGAAGAGAATTCAACTTTAATGATGTTCAGCAGAAACTCAAATCAATTCGCTAGCACCCGACATTTGAAAACGGCGCAAAAAAATATTCGACTAACTGTGTAGTACCCTGTATATCATAAATACGCTGTGTTCAAGAAACAAAACTCTGTCACTTAAAATGACAACTTAACTGACAACAGAATTTTTAACAAACGTCAGTATTAAAATGACAAACCTACGAAACAATAAATAACTAGGAAGAAATGAATTTTTTCTAAAGGTCAATGTTAAAATGACAAACTTACTTGAAAGATAAAATTATCCTCAAACATCCAAATTATTTTTCTTAAATGGAAATCGCTTGACATACTCACGTTAAGGTAACAAATTAAACTCTAGTTTAGCATTATAGTGGTAATTTACAAATAGCTTCGGTCTCCGAAGAATATAAACGCACAAAACAATGCAAACGTTATAATCTGTAAACCCACTGAAGCGCTACGATGGTAGTTTCGAAGCTCCAAGTAGGGACGTAAATTAAATTATTGCCACAGGCGCGTTTGGGGTTCCTCTTTACAACGATGCTGATGCCCGCTAGCTTTTCGGAGGAGAGAGGGTCCCTGCTGAAGTGCATCAGCACGGTCGTGCGCTAAGGGATACGCTGGAAACGCGTACAAAAATGTGAAATATAGGGGGGGGGGGGCTGCTCCTGGTGGGCCGTATTCGAATAGAAG
>JAHWXV010620906.1:0-10596 GCA_024586415.1 Phrixothrix hirtus | reverse complement strand
GATAAAAAAAAATACCTGTCTTTTATTTTTTGATGTTCTACAACATATCAAAAAATCAATGACATCGGTGAGTTCGGGTTGGGGCCCTTTCCTTGTAAGTCATCCGATCTAAATGCTTAGATTTTTACTTTCGGGGTTATCTAATACAGCTTTTTTTGCAGTATTGAAATAAACACTTATGAATATTACATCTCAGAATAATGGAAGTCGCCAATTAAATTCGTAATAACAATACATTAGTGAGCGCTTATGACTTGAAGATTCGTCAGTGTCAGATATGTTTTGCAGTGTAACTGAATATTCGACCTAATATTTAGTACTGTGGTAAATACATCCTTCACCTGCCACTTGGCATCCCCAATAAGTTGCCAACGTTATTTGCATTCGTATGGATTGATAAAATGAACTGTGAACTCTGGGCCGGTATATTTTTATATTATCTGATTATATGACTGTACAAAATCTTTCAATTTATTTCCTTTTTCCATTTAGCATTTGATATTCGAGCAAACATAAACGTATGACTATTCCAACAGTGGTTTATGGCAATACTTATTGTAAATTAAAGGAAATGTGGAAAGATAAGGGGCGTTTTTACGAAGTACTCGAACAATAACTTCAAATTAATCACGATTGCGTGTAATAACCTACACACTAAAATAAAACCTCTCGATAAGGAATATTTACTCATTAATTGTTTTTATTGCGAGTCCCTACAGTGTTTAATTAGCTAACACCAATACGTTCTGAGACAGACTAACAAACAAAGATTACAGACCTACAACTTTAAAGATAAGTTCAATAAAATTGCACAAATGTAAATCAGTTCTTAGAAAATGTAACAACTTATCGGGTACTGAAACGTTTTTATATTAATAAATGGCTGCTTTCGCTTTAATTATAACTCTTTTTAATATTATTTATTACGATAATCTAAATCAACGCAGTTTCTAATCCCACACATCTTTTTGTATTACACCTTTACAGACATCAACTACCGGTCCTTCTGGCTGCTGTAATTAAACAACATTAAATTACCCAACCTTGATTTTTAAGTTATTGTTGTTGTGCCGATTTTTAGTGATCTGTGATTTTGAAAAATTCAAAAGTTCATTTTCCAAACCATTAAGTATGCATATATATTTTTAATTATAAAGCAGTGTAATACAAGGTTAGAAATTGAAGACATACTTGATATACGTATCTTGATCAAGCATGTAATTTATTGTTGGTAAGTTTAAAATATTCATACACTAAAGATCCTGCTTGAATATCTATTGAAATTAATTGTTGTGTGTGGAAACTTAAGCAGTATGTCTATACTCAATAATTTTTTCAATACATATATAATGTTATAAGTATCTTGCTGTATATAATTAACTATTGATAATTAAATTTTGCTTCTTAAACACTCTATTTTATGCTTCAATATAAAATACACTGCTTTAACATTACTATCAGATGCAAAAGTTTTGTCACCCGACTTCAGAGGCATACAGCTCAAAAACTACAACGTCGAATAAAGCGAAACAAAGTTAATTTGAACGATGTCTTAATGTAAATTTACTGTAGAATTATCGCTAAACGCTAAACGTTTACACAATGTTTTATTATACTAATTTATATTCTAAAGTGCGCGATTTTAGAGAGCACTATTATAGATCCGCTCTTTAAAAATTAATTGCTAAAAAAATATTTGTACTTAAGAGAATTAAAAGTCTTTTTTCATTTTATAACAGACTGTTTGTGTTATAAATCGGTACATTGTGTGGTTATGCAATTATATTCAACGATGCAACTTGTTAACTTCTGTAGTTGTAAGATTATTGAAGTGGAGATATGAAAAAAATATATAAAACAACTATTCAATTCGATTTTCACAATAAGAATCACAAAGGGCATAGTTGGAAGCAACCTGGGAATAGCTCTTACTTCTTGTAATGCCACAATTGGATCAGATGGGACGTTAAATTATGGTGATTTTAAAATCCACCCACAAACTTTAATATGGTACTGTAGAGTCCTAACCACATCCATTAACAAGAAAATTCCATAACATAGAAGAGTTTTTTTGAAAAAATTGAAAATATCCACTGCCGGAAAATGTGTATAACAATGAATATGTCTAGATGATATTCCAATTGGTTTTCTTTCTGTTTCCGTCTCACGCTAATGCAGGTATATGCCACCTTTCTGGTTAACTTAATTAGTAATTGTATTTTGGATTCCATCAGTTTACGCTTGGGGTATTTGCTAATGAAATAGAACTTTTCCGAAAATTACCTCCAGGATCTACACCAACATTTGCTGTTAAGTTGCCTGTACTACAACTTTACAATTATATTTCTTAAGTGTTTCTTCGTAAATTCCTGAACGATGCGGAGAACCAAATATTTAGATTTCATAAATAAATTTGTATGTCGATTTGTATGAAGCCCTAATTTTTGGTTTGCTACGCGACGAGTTATCTATATTAAATGTACGCAACATGTCAGCTTTCGATCAGCATATGCTGCCAGACATACGTCTCCATAGTTTATAAATATTTCCCTTCTATAGAAATTTGTTCTAATTAAATAGTAGTTATTAAATTTGAAATACTTAGTAGTGTGTAATTCCATGTAAAGTAACGCCGTCTGAAAATATAAATACTTTCCTTTATTTTTAATGTAAGGGTAAAAAATCTACCGACAAATTGAACTATGAAGTTTTTATCTAGCAATACCTTTTTATTATTAGTTTAATGTCTAGAATTTGGTGGACTTATTTACAGCCACTTTTTGTTAATAAAAATAATTTCTAATGGATCTTCAGCTTATTTGTTTTATAGAGGTTGCTTTATATACTTTTAGCGAATAGTGTTGTATAACACAGTGACGAAATTTATTAACTGAAAATTAATGCTTTAGAGCAGTTTAAGTTGACATTTTGATTCAAATGTCACCATCTGAAATACGAGGTGTATTCAACGAACTATTTTGTGTTAACTTTAATCCAGTAAAAAAGCAGTCATTAACCTTCTGCTTGAGAATATTTAGCTTAAGAATCTTTGAGTGTTGGGCTGGTATGTCTTAGGAAGTTACTCCTTATATTTTGTGTTAGCCTTAATTTGGCTAAAAGGCACCTTCTTTAATCACTTGCTTAATGTTCGCGTTTCTATGGGAATATAATAATACTTTCGTTATACTTAGGCGTGTTTTATACATTGTTATGCAATATAGTTGTTGATTTCGGCAAATCCTGGTGGAATAAATGTTATTGTTTGGTACATTGCTTTCCTATTTTCTATGAACAATAATACTTCCCCTTTTTCAGCTAGGTAGAACTTCTTGCTGCTGGACCAACTCTGGAATTTGGCAAGATTTAAGGTATAGTGGATACGTCATAAACTTGTTGTTCAGGCGCGTGTTGCTTCTTTGACTTTACGAACAACTGGTGCCCAACCTTTCTTTTGTTTAGACTATGTTGTGCTGACCCCGATCCCTTCCCAACATCTTATGATCTGGCTGGCGCACCCATCAATATGATGTCGAGACTTAATATCATTTTATCCATTTTTACGATATAATACATGGAAGCTAAGTCTAAGTAACTAAGAGTCTATAACCTATCATACTTTGAAATGGGCAACGACAGCTGATTTAATTTAGTATATTTTTTATGCGAACTAGATAGTTTTGAACGCAAAATTTCCATCCGAACTGAATTTTATACTTTTAGCATAGTCTATAACGGCGCTATACAATTTTTATATTGCTTTGAAAAGCACCTAAGACATTTTTACAGTTAGAGAAAGATTTATATCGAATTTTGATGTCGGTAACACGAAGATTTATTAAACCCATAAAATATCTAACTTAATGTAATATGTTTTTTCCATTTAAAGTTCAGGTGTTATAAACTTGAAAACACAATCACATTAATCAAAGCCCAATTAAACAAAATGATTTGATGAATATTAAGTAAATATTAACGTTCATTTCGTGTATAGTACCAACAATATTAAATAAGTAATTGAAAGAACCTAGTTCATTAAAATTTTGTAGAATGCAATTATGTGGCGCCGGTAGACTAGGTAGGCAACATAACATACACACGAACAAAAATTTTACATAGAAGTTTTAAATATGTAAGTTAATTATTCCTTGGTTTTATTGGTAAATAGTAGTTAAGATACAATGCAATAACATAAAATATAGTAATTTACGGCAAGAGTCGTTAAGCACAGCAAAATCGAGGCATATACACGATTTTCTGGAATACGTAAATGCCAGTAAATAACTCTGATCTTAAAATAAATAAAAATTCTAACACAGGTATAGAGAATAAACGTTATAAGAAAACAAATAAATAATTTTCGGTGGGCATGCCAACTCCTTACATTGCAGGATTCTTGTAAAACTTTTATGTCGACGCAATAAAATCAAAGACGTCGCACATTTAAGCAGGTTCAAACTAGTAATTTAAAAACAAAATTAGAAAAGTTTATGTAATCAAAAATAGAATAATTTATATAATACAATGTTTCATTTTTAAGAAATATTAATGTTATTTTGATATTATTTTATGAAATTTGTTATAAAATAATATCAACAATGTAAAAATGTAATAAAATTTAAGAATTGGAAATAAAATTCTTCAATAAATATGGAATTGTATAAATAATACAACCTATGTATGTATGTATATTCCTTACTAAACGGAGCAAAAGATGTACCTTCGCATTACATATTTTTTTAAATACTTTTTTCGTTCAATGTTTGTAGAAAAGGTGTATAAATAAGTAGAGAATTTAGAAAGTAATTTGAGATTTGATTTACTTTAAACTCATCTTTGTTAGTTTGAAAATTTATACTTCAGGATTTATTAACCAACATTTAAACACATAGATTTAAACATGTAACTTTTTAATCAGATTTTTATTATAACAAATTTTGCTTAGTACGCATAATCTGTGCCTAAAAGAGTTACAATAATTTGTTTATAATAGCGACTCGTTAAATGTTGATAAGTTAATTAAATGATTCAATATAATAATATTTTAACGTTAGAATGCAGACGCCTAAAAAAGCTTATTCATATCGTATAAGTTTATTTTTTATTGCAACCTTTGCTTTGCAATAAAGAAAAAGAAATTCTTAGACGAGTAACCCAAGCTTGGTGTGGCATAATTGCAACAAAACCATCAGCAGTAGAATAAAACGCAAGGAGCAAGGCTATAATTCTTTTTGGACGACACCTTTTATTCTGACACTTGCAACAGATCTTTGTTGCTTATGATGTTAAAGATAACTGTCTAAGTTAAATGACTTTTATGAACCTAAGATATATTCTAGCGTTCTTAGAAGAAGTTAAAAATTATGGGTGTATTATAAGCCTATGTTTTGGTTTATTAGTGAAATATTTAGAACGGTAATGATTTTAAACTTCTTCCGTTAAAAGGTTTGCATTTAATTATCAGCCTTCATAGAAATGAAAGAAATTTATTTCAGTTATAACTTTAGCTGTAAAAGCCGTGTTTATTATTTTTAATGTCTGTATTTTTTTATGACCAGACATGATAAAAAGTAATTAAACACAATGTCAATTCTAAAATGCCCCTTTCGTATCTATGTTAGATCGCAAAGTAACAGCTGCAAACAACGTTACTGGTTTCCGGTTAGGTTGTAAACCCTTACATACTATACAATTATCTTCGTTTTTTGAGCGCACTTATTTTTATATTTAAAAGTTTATTTGCAAGTATTTTATTTCTTGCAATGAAATATACAAATGTTTTTATATCAAACGTTTATCTTCTATTTTGAAATTCAAGGCATACAATAAGCAGATGTTCCACCAACTCTATCAGTATTAAATTAGAATCTGAATACTCCTGAAATATGACACCTTACAGGAAAGCTAATTCAAATATTATGTCACTAAATGCAAAGATAACGTTGTCGGAATACCTCGATCGATTCAAGTGAACATTATCCGTCTTCCAGCGGATGTACCAAATTTTTAAGGTAGGGTATTTATTACTCTTGAAATGTGATAATTTAGGATTGGATTTCCCAAATTATGCAACGTGAAACATGTTACGCAGAGAAAATAAATTGGCGATATTTTTAAATGTAATATAATGAACACCTTTTCAATACCTCAAAGGCATGACAAAAAATGTTAAGCTCAGTAATAGAAAATGTTTGTTTTGATTCATGATAAGAGCGTTTCACAAACTTTCATTCTATTGGAATAAAAATTATATAAATACCAATAAAATAAATTACGGGAACGCCTTTTCAAAATAATAAAAATTTGAAGATTTTAGCTACCACAAACAATTTCGCTACAATCTATCTACCTATCTTTTTAATGAAGCCGGAGAACGCTCCATCTCCGACACAGTGTTTTTTGACTTTCTGCAAAAGGGCGTAGCCTTGTTTCGTGGACCCAGAAAGGGATGGGAATTTTCCTACGTTGCTTGCACGAAGATTTTAAGAATGTTCGGTAAGTAGCCGAGGATTTTAACGATGTCTTCGTTGAAATTGGACATGCCATTTAGCGCCTCCAGTATAATAATTCCTGCTTGAAGGAGCTTTGCGGTATCGAAGACCTGGGGGAGGGCATAGTATTCGAGTTGGCGCAGTTTTGGTTGCGTCTCGGCTCTTTCGGTTGCTACTACTGATGTATGATCTTTTGCAGCATCTTCATAGGTAGTTCCCATTCGCCTGATATTTGTATTGTTTCTTGAGTACTTTGGACAATCCCTATTGTTGGCTGTGTGATCCACGTTGCAATTTGCGCTGGAGTGTTTTTCGACTTTATATACGCGTCAGTCGCCTGGTCTTGGCCGCATTTCACGCACTTGAGTCCCGCGTGACAGCTTTTTATGAGAGATCCATATGGTTGGAACCGGTGGTACTGAATTACGTCCGATTTTTTACAAGGCAATTCGATAATAACTAGTAGCTGGAGCACTCATTTCAGGTCGTATACGCGCTTCCCGGACTCGCTTTTCTCTAGCTCGATGTAATTTAAGGGCATCGGCGCCCTATGTTTGCCGAGGCGTATCTGACTGAAATGGTGGGTAGACCTTGCCATCTCAGGCCCTCTAGAATTCCGATGTCGAAGATTTTTTCAGGTATCTCTCTGATAACTGCTCACAGCATTTTTTCTTGATACAACAGGAATGTGTGGAAAGGATTCGAATTTTGGTTTAATTATGTAACGATGCTGGGGAATTAGTTTCCGGCTGGGGTTGCATAGTAATCCCTAGCGCGATGTACATTGTACTTGTACTTTTAGATTTTAGATTGAAAGGTCACTGGCTATACTTAGCCAATTTCCCTTACAGCTGATCACTATTGGTGGTACCTTCTTTGACGCTCTACTAGGAGCCGGTTTTGCACCACTAGTAGATGATTAATTGATTTCTCTTTCAGGCTCATCTTCTGAGAGTGCCTCAAAACAGTTTCCCACTTTCAGCTTGAGTATGGGGTTTTCTGAGTCTATTGCTATGGTGCGTTTTCACTTCCGCTTCTTACCCTTCTAGCTGGTGAACCCATTAGAGTTTATAATTTCACTGACACGTTTTGAGGCTTCTTCATCATCCGAGAAAAATATCATCATGTATACTAACTTCTTGGCGTCATTTGCTGTAGCAGTAGCTTCCCTAGTCCGTGCTAGCTCTCCTTTATTCTTCTCAAGTCTTCCATGATTGACACTTTTAGGTCGGTGTTGCTGTAGTTAAGCGAACTTTGTACTATCCCAATTCACTTTTACTTGCGTAAAAGAGGTCTAAGGCTACTACAATTTGATATTAATTTAACACTTAAGAGAATACGTCCGCACTTTGCGACTGCTAGCCGTGAACCTCACTCATTTTGCTACCAAAGATTCAAGTAACTATTTTTCAAGTTTTTGCTCTAAATGCTGTTGTGGAGAAGATATATTCGCAGGGTATTCATAAAATGTTTTAGTGAAGCACAAGGTGCGGATAAATGGAAGTAATACTATGGATGAGATAGAAATGAATAGAAAATCTTGAATCGCAGATAATGAAGTATAGATCAGTTTAATATTTACTAGCAGACACGGTAAACCAAGAGTTAGTTATTTCAACAAAGAAGATGATAGACAAAAGAAGAGAAAATAACTATATAATTACACACAGTGTCTTAGAAGTGTATCATCAAATTGCACAGATAGGAAAGACATAAAAAACCAAACGTAATTTTTAGATTGCATTTTTTTAAATGAATATCTTTGGTGAAAACTAAGAGAAAAAATAGTTACAACTGTTTAAAGTAGAATAGTACGAACCGTAACTAAAGTAGCAAGCAAGTAGTATGTTGTAAAAACAAACAATGCAATTTTATAGATTACTTATTGTTAGTTCCTTTTCTCTTGCTATTTGGAAATCATGTTGTTGATCGTGTAAGTTATTCATAAAATTGCTTGGTCGAGTTTGTGTTATTATTTTAATGAATAGTATTAATAGTGCACGGTTTTTGTGAGTTAATTTAAAAACATTTTGTACGATATTAGATAGCCACGAGCGCATTAGTCAATGTTGCACTCTCTTTTTTAATTACCTAATTAGCTCGCGTGTGTTGTGTTTTTGGAATCTTTATATAGTGATAAATGGCCAATTTTATTATTCAAATACAGAGATAATGCAAGGCACAATGTTTATACACACCGATTTTCAATTATGAATATTACAATTTTGACGCAATTTTTAAATCACATCATGTATCCCATTAAAAGTAGTATGAATGATAGTACGCACGAATGTTTTTCATTGCGTGAATTTCTGGCAATTTATTTTATACCTCCCTATTGTCCTAAGTCGACCTTTATTAAATATCTGATATTATGATGCAGTTAGAAAACCAATTTACTCGCTCTTTACATAAAAATGTAAATACCTTCGCATTTTTATACAGTGCACATTTTTCTGTGTTGCATCAAAAAACATAATACAAATTTACCTTTTGTTAATAAACCCTAAATAATTGCGGATTTTTAGAGTACAAAATCGACATTTTTAAGCAACATATTTGAAATCAAAGTATGGTAGATTAACAAAAATTCTAACACACATCCATGATAACAAAAAAATGCGTACAAATAAATGATTTAAATTCAATCACGGCAAATATATTTAGTTGTTTATTGATCATCAGCTGTTTGTAAATCTTAACTGCCTTTTGTGAGCAATGATGTCATTAAAGATGATTTTATCTTTGAGGTTTTTCAACTTTAAATGTAGCAAATTGGTACACGTTTTCCAAAAAATATTAGCTGCTACTATACGAAATTTTAACTTCATCTAATCAAAGAACGTTAAGACCTTTTGTTCCTTTTCACATTAGAAATGTGTCTCTTGAGTTTGACCATGAGCTTGTAAGATATGTTGTGTAGATAAAATACTCAATAAAATATCGCCTTCGTGTAATACAGTATGTGATAGAAGTGAATGTTATAACAGAAGAGTCAAAATTGGTAGAGGTCCGTGGAAGGACAGATAGTCTTAAACAATGTCAATATGGATGCCTGTACGAATGAATATCATACTACTATTCATACTAATCATACTACCAATATTAATGGTACTAGTGGTACTGTGAAACCCAAATTAAAATATTCATTTAGCCGTTCATGCACCAGATGACAACCAACTTTATTATAAGCATCTATATCGCTAACATGGCAAAGCTATAGTGATTTTTGAAGAATTAGCGGAGAGAAATAAATGAACTAATTTTATTTTGATATAAGAAAGATGATAGTAGTTTTTAAATGTACATTTTTTATATTTAAGAGCAACAAAATTCAACAACAGTTAACAGTGATTTACTTATATATGAATAAATTGAATTGGACAAGAGAAGATGTAGATAAAACAGTCAGTCATATGGGAAAAGCTAATAATTTTATACTTCAAACAATTCTTGAATGCGAATGCACTTCATCAACTGTAGTAACAAATACATATCATAAAAAAATCCTCTTTAGTGACAAAGAGCACTTTTAGCAGAGTGGTTACGTAAGTAAACAAATCTTTTGCTTTTGAGGTGTAGAGAATCCTCGAGAGGTTTTTGAGAAGCCAATGTATGCAACACGAATCACTCTTTCGTGTGGATTTAGGACTAACTTAGTGGTTGACCTGCAATGCACTAACAGTGAATGGCGTACATTATCACAAAATGTTAACGGAGTTTTCGTCGTCTTAGAAGCTGGAAAATTTGTAGTTGCAGCAGGACGGCACGGCCTGTCACTTTGTTTGCGAAACGCTAGAACTGTTATAGTTTTGTGAAGTATTGCATTATGTCAATAAATCTACAATTTCTGAGCTCAAGGAGGAAACTCGACGCGTTATTGAGGAAATCGAGATCTATTATGCAAAACTGTATGCAGAAAATTTTTAATATGTATTAAAATACTTCTCAAAAAAATTACCGTTTAAAATAGTTATCTCAAATAGATAAATTTAAAAATTTAACTTCATATACAGGGTGTTCCGCGACTCGACCGACAAACTTATACCACATATTCCTTGGATCAGTACGATCAAAAAATGTTATATGACCTATAGGTTAATTCCTC
>JAHWXV010620900.1:0-14804 GCA_024586415.1 Phrixothrix hirtus | reverse complement strand
CAATATAGGAGAACCACGCCTCGCTCCACTGTAGCTTTGCCGGCCGTTGCTAAAACACTGGTGTTTCTGCCACATGCGTTATTGCAATTTCGTCTTGTGAAATCCAAAAAACAGTTAACATGCTTTTACCAACCGATGGAACCACTTGCACCTCCATCCGTTTACGTGAATCATCTTCTACTCATTATTTTGATTGAATTTTGATTTAAATAATATTATGGTTGATCCAAGTCAGGCCAACCGATGCAAAAGTTCAGACCATACTCCGTAGAGGTTGAAGGACTATGTTTTTAGTCTATTGTTATTAAAAACGGTTCCCATCTTGTAGAAAGAATTTTTCATAACCAAATCACGTTGAAAATTGAAACCACTGTTACGGTCGACAAATTCCTGGCCCCCGCAAATTCACGCCCCTTCGCTCAAATTTTGCGGTATCATTCACTTTTGTTATAATTTCAGGCGTAGGAACATCTTCTGCACTGTCAAACCTCTCAGAATAGAGAACACTCGTACGACCACAACAAAAATCATTAAATCACTTATGAATCATTTTAATTGATAGAACAGTGTACGCATAATAATGGTCAAGCTTTTCTTTTGTTTCGGCTATTGTTTTTCCACCTACAAAATAATGTTCATTACGAACGCGAAAATCACCTTTCTTAATTCTAGCGAAACTAAAACAATCTGGCTATTAATTTACTGTGCTGAAACCGTAGGGCTACTTTTGTTTAAACCTCCAACAATTGACAGTGTTATTTGACATAAGCATTGACGCTGGGTATTGATTAGATGTACTAATATGTTTGCAAGTTCGTAAATAATGTTATCTACTAAAGAAAAAGTATTTTTAGTTAGGCACTATTTTCGCTCATACGGTTTAGCTAGACAAAATTGTCCAAGCATTAAATTCGTCCGCGGATAGTTTTCGGAGCATTTCAATAAACAGGCACCAAGTAATGCTATTGTACTGAACATTATAACTAAATTTATAAGAATTGGTAGTGTACTACACCAAGGAAAAAAGCAGTGGCTACCAATGAAAATCACGAACGTGTATGCAATCAAATTATGCGCTCACCATGTCGTAGTAAACGGAGATCTGCTGCAAAATTGCTTATGAACAGGACTTTTCAGAAGATATGGAAACAACTTAATGCCCGTTCATACGTTGTTTCAGACGACCCAATAATTCAGAATAGGTGATTGTGCTGCAAGACTTGAATACTGTTCTAGAATCCTTGCTTTGCAATATGATAATCCCAGCTTCATCAGTAACATCCGGTACAATGAAGATTGTCATTTTCATTTGTCGGGTCATGTAAATAAGCATAGCAATAGATTTTTAGGTTTTCAATGACAAGAGGAAGTGCAAGAAATACCATTGCAAAGTGAGAAAGTGACTATCCGGTGCGCAGTTTCTGGATGAGGAATTATTGGGCCTTACTTCATTGAAGAAAACGGACATCCAGGAACTGTTAATCAAGAGCGCTATATTACTCGAGTTCTCACACCGTTTATAGACGAAGTTCGGAGGTTTTGCAGAGCAAGAAACTTACCCTTCGGTAGCTAGGTTTTGCAACAAGATGGCGTAACGTGCCACACAACACAAGCCACAAGAACTTTTCTGCGAGATACGTTTGGAAACAATGGGATTTGCGTTTCGCCGATTTTTCTTTTCCATCTCACTCTCCGCACTTTACACTTTTGGATGCATTTGTTTGGGGTATGCTGAAACTATGGGTTTTCCGAGATAACCCTCGGTTGACAATACAACAGTTACAAGAGAAAATTACAGACGCGATACAACAGAGCAACAGCCTATATTTTCAAATATAGCCACAAATATTCAAGAACGATACGAATTGTGCGTCCAACATAATGGGCGGCTCTTAGAACAGTTATTTGTAAAGATAAGACTTGAGTGTTGATTTATTATTACATATTATTTTATGCGAAAAAAGGTTGATATGTTTAGTACTATAACTTAATAGCCATACTGTACAAGTTGTTTGATTAAAATGACTGTTAGGTGTTCCTGAAAATTGGTATGACGCCATCTGGATGAATTTCTTGTAACAAAATAGTATTGATATTTGCCTGGTGGCGCTATCCCTTTCATTTTTAAGACTTATTAAACTAGCCTCGTATTACATTGCTTGAGTAAACTAATGAGAAAATAATTAGAATATTTCGAAAATCAATGTCAAACTTCAAATTTAGAACTGAAAATACAGAAAACACCTTAAAAATTTGTTTTTCGAAATACTAATAATTTAACATACCCACTTATTGCTTGTAAAATTATGTATGTTTGTTTGTATTTCAATCTTTTCTATTTCATCAATTTAACGCTAGAAAAAATGCTAATGAGAACAAAGCTATTTATGCACTGGAAATTTTTATGTAAAATAAATGTATAATACTGATAAGCTACATGTAGCCATACCAATTTAGAGACTCGTAAATGTGAATAAACATTAATTACCTGCATAATTTATTGCGCAACATTAAACTATTCATCACGTAATGTATCAGTAATATAATAATCTCTAGTTTTAACACTATCCTGAAATCCAAATTAACACTTCTACATCCTACAAGTTTCAAATCCTCCATATACTGCTTTTGCCAATTATGTTCTATTGCCTGAGTGTCCCATCACGTTTCTTAATCATAATTGATTTGACAACCAGCAAGCGTTACAGTAAATCCATTTTGAATATTATAGCGATAATTTCAGCAAACCAGTGTTAAAGCTTTTATGGGTAGCTTCATTAATTAATTTGCGCAATATACAATTGAAGTTGCAGTCTGTATTCTCTAACATCAATTACATTAAATACGAATGTTACGTAATGTTTGCCTTTACTCCGTAATACTAATATAATTCTAACTTTACTACTACAAATGAATAAAGAGTAAATTATCTGGTTTCATACTGTTTATATTGCTTATCCTATTGTTTATTCTAAAATCAAATTAGTGATTCTATAAAAAAAATAAGTCAAAATGTTGAGTATTACATTGCCTTTTGGTTTTAAAACCTACTAATGGAATAAGTACTTTTAAAACCGAATAGATAATGCTGTGAATAAACACCATGGATTTCTTAGAACGTATTAACCTACGAGTATATAAAACTACTGAAGAATGGAATTTCGATATTGTAAGCTTATGAAATCGTTGTAGTTGTTATTGGTAAGGCATCGATATGTTGTATTCTGATTTATAAGAAAATTAGTAAAACTGCAAACATGTATATTGAATATTGATAAAATATAACTAAGTAATGCTAACAGCTAGAACTTATTGTAACGAAACTAGTTAATGGTTTAAAACATTTAGTTATATTCACTAATATTAGGATTATCTATATACACTTATTTATTTTAATATTTATTTCACAATACACTAGCAACAAACGCTTATATTTCTATTTATGTATAACAGTAAGTAACGGGACAAGATTCTAACAAACACTAAAACTAAGAGAATTAATCTAATATTTATATAGAAAGGATATACAGACTGGCGCGGAGCCAACTGGCATATATCGAATGGTCATAAATGAGTAAACATGTCTATAAATACGACTAAGTGTACCATTTATTTCCCACAGATTACAAGGTTATTTTCTGAAAATTACACCTGGCAGATGGCCACCGTTTACATCTATGAATTTTTGCAAACGTTCCTAGAAGATGTTCTATACACGCCTTCATAGGTCCACATCAACAGCTGCAACTTCGTCAGCAAGGGCTATCTTGAGTTCTGAAATAGTCCTGACGCACTTTTGAAACCCACGATCTTTCAGGAACCCCCACAGGAAAAAGTCTGGTACACTAAGGTAGGGCGACCGAACAGGGCAGAAAATGTCGGTGAAAAGAGAACTACAGCCATACTGTTTTGCGCAATGTAGGCTGTTGCATAATTCTACTGAAAATACAGGTTTCTGGAGTCAATTCCAAGCTGTCCTAACTGGAATTCAACAAATACTTCCAACATAATAACATAAAGATGTGAATTAACAGTCACTGTTTGCTCATTGTCATTTTTAAAGAAATAGGGGCCACCAATTCCGAAAGCGCCGACTCCACACCAAACCATCACATTAAGAGAATGTAACGGCTTCTCCTTCAGTTCTTTAGTGTTCACCAGTGACCATGTCACATGTTCTGTTTGTTTACGAATCCCGAAAGATTAAAATGTGCTTCGTCCGTCATTACCAAATTATTCAGAATATCTGGGTTGTCCCATAACAAACCGTTCATGGCGCTGCAGAAAGCAAATATTGCTTCATTGTCTTTCTCGCTAATTTGTTGCACAACCTGTAGTTTGCAAGGGTAAAATTTCATCTCTTTAAGCAATCGAAATAAAGTTCTTCTACTCACGCCCAAAATGAAAGATTTCTGGCGTGTCGAACGGCGAGGACTGCGTTAAAAGGTTTCCCTCGATCTATGTAGGTTTTCTTGCGTCCGCAATATTTATGGAGCTCAGTGCTTCACATTTAACTCACTACCAGTTTCTTCAAATTTCTTCACCCAAGCCAATATGGTATTGCGACTAATAATGAACTGTCTATACGCACGCTGCACTTTCGCCACAGAATTTGTTTTGTAATAACTACGAACGCATGTAACACATTGTTGTACGCTCTAACGTTCCATTGCGACTAAGCATGGCTTCCTCTTCTCTACCACCCCCCTTCCCCCCAACCACAACAAGCTATCGCGCTAGCGCACTATTCGAATTGAAAATACGTCATTTGGGCTGCGCGCCACCCTGTATTTCAGAATATCAAAGAATAAAATAGAATAAGATTAGTCATAATAATGATGTAATAAATGACAGTGTCATGACGCATTTCTGACCTTGAACATAATTGACAGATATCGGTTAACGAAATGAGTCATTTGTGATTACATCATCGATCTTAATTATAAGGTACCTTCTACTATATTATTCCAAAATGTTCCATCGAGTGCTTATTGTTGCTAATCCTGTTACACTGCTCCCTCTTTAAGACTGTTACGTGCCGTAATCGCGACCTTGGACTTTGAACCTGCGATTGTTCAGCTTCGTTTTGCGAATGTCGAAATATGCATGCATATTTGCTGACGCATTTCTTGAATAATGGCAGTTCACAGATTCTGTCGTTAGCGGAGTTCCCCTTGGATTCCAACTACACATCAGGATCTTAATACCAGTACCTCAAAACACTACATCCAACGTGTTACGTACCATGCGCCAGTTAAGCTGATATAGACCGCAGCCGAACTTTGATACGGCTAGCTTTCTACAGGCATCTACACTTTGTTTGCTTATATCCCATAATGCCTTTCACTAGTCTTCATAACGTGGCTTTTGATGGGATAATGCTTTCGCCACAAAGTAGTAAATACTTCGCATACCCTGACGATGACGGCGTAGTAAGTGGCATGCCCTTCCATTTTCTGGCTTTTGCTGCTGTACTTATTCTACGCCAGCATACCTTTTTCAAACTGAACTGCGATGCCACGGGACATTCGGACGTCTTTGGCGATACAATTAACCAGGATGTACTCCTCTGGTAAATCAAACAGATTTCTGTATCCCTCAATGGTAACCCTAACCTTCTCCGGTTTAGCATACCTCAGAGCATATGGCGCTAACTGATTCATGTCAACTACTTTAGGTTTTCCTCTGGGTAATTTCACAATTCTGAAGAATACATCGTTGATCCTCTTTATCTTTGCAAATTTGAAGATAGGTATCGTCGTTGCTGAGGCTAGTACAACGAGACTAGATCATTGGGTTGAAATTCTCCTGTTCTGTGACTTACATCATACCAGAATTTCATGCGATCACTCATCAATCTAGATGTTATTGCGAATTTATGAATGGAATTTAGTTTACTTTGTAGGCTTTCACCCTGATCCTCTCCAAGCCTACTACCAAACTCCAAATCACACCGTAATCTAATTTCACGGCCAAACAACACTATAACTGGGGTCTCTACTGTCGTTTCGTTTACAATTGATCGATATGCCATCAAGAACAGATACAAGTACTAATTCCAATCTATTTGATAATCTGAGACAACTTTTAACAAACATTTTCACATTGTTCGAAACGTAATTTCCGCAATTCCATCTGATTGTGGATCAAGAGCAGTTGTTTTGGTTTTGCGTATTTTCAACAGATGATAGAGACTTTAGAGCAAGACTGACTCAAAATTTGTTCCTTGGTCTGAATGTAATTCAAAAGGAATTCC
The DNA here is from genome assembly GCA_024586415.1 of Phrixothrix hirtus. Lineage (NCBI taxonomy): Eukaryota > Metazoa > Arthropoda > Insecta > Coleoptera > Phengodidae > Phrixothrix > Phrixothrix hirtus. The sequence goes on along the minus strand of JAHWXV010620900.1, from coordinate 8,548 downwards.
GAAACGGCTAAACAGTTCTTTTGCCAAGGCCTCGGCCACTCTAGCTGCCTCTTGATTTGGTGAGCGTATGCTTCAGTCCATTTACTAAAATTGTCTATTGCAACTGGGATGTATTTGTTTTCTGCTTTGATTTCTGGAAACGGAACAGCTACATCGATGGATACATTTTCAAATGGGCTATCAACGTTATACTGCATGATCGGTGCTCCCTTCCTCTGGAATGGCCCGTTCCCAGCCGCACATGTTACACATTTTCGACACCATTCCTTAACATCATTCTTGCAGTTCATCCAATAAAATTTTAACGGGCCTTTTCCATATGCTCTCCTAATGGACCATCATGCAACTTCTGTAGAATTTCCGAAACTGTCCTTTTCAGAATTACCAACTGCATTCGTGTTTCTCTTCCATCACTATTTTCCAGAGCTCTTTCCATAAGTGCTTCGTCAACTTGTAAGAGCTCCCCATTGGGGCCAATATGCCTTAATAACGGGATTAAATGAGACTACTTCCTCCAAACCTGACCCTTGTCCTGCATATTTCTATTTTAATACAACTTTCGATATGGGTTGCTCTCGTGACCTTGAGTTTCCAGTTATCGCTACTTACAGTAGTACGGTTGGTAAGAGTTCTTGAACTTTCGCCTCCAGTCAAGATCAGTGCTAACATCTTCTGGGCAGGACCTTCTTAATAAAACGTCAGCATTTCTATAATTTCTTCCGGCGCGATGCTCAACTTCAAAGTCGTGCTTTTGCAGCCGATCAATCCATATCGCTATTTGGCCTTCTGGATTTTTAAACTGTAGGAGCCCTTTCAATACTGCGTGGTCAATTCTCAATAATAAATTCCCTGTAAAGCTATTATTTGAATATTTAGTCTTCTGATCTGGTACAATTTGACTTTTTCTGGCGCTGTATTTGATATATGATTAATTATGAACAGTAAAATATATTCAATCGAATGAGGATTGAATTTTGTCCAATAGCTGCAGGTATATCTATTGAAATTTGTATTCAAGTAAATCGAAAATCGAAGGCTACCACTTAATATAATAGTCTTAGTTTCCACATCTTCCCTTCGCGGAACTCAAATCTTCTATCGTAATACAGTTCTTCTAAATCTTGCACCTTTTGAATCTTATGGGGATGGTGTTTCTCTTTATATCAGGTCCTCAAGATTTATCGTGATCCCATACAATTTGTTGCTATTTTTTTCTAGCACCTGAAAATTAAGCAAAGCATTCTCATTGTTTATTGCTGTATATATTTGGCCAAATCTTGAACGATGTATAACATTGACCATTAACGTGATAATCAAACACATGTAGTTACGTATAACTTTTGTTGCGATAAACCTACTAATTAGTAGTCAATAGGTGTGCCTGCCATAAAATAAATACGAAACATCTCCTACATTCAAAATAATTCATAATCCTATTAGCCTTAAAACTTCAACGCCTTAGGTTTCGTTAACATCAGCCTTAACCAAACTACGTAAATTTATAAAAAGTAGGTACTTCAATAAGCAAAACATCTTACCACAGTATTTTAGGTTGACGAAAAAGTCTGACTTGTATAACTGAAATCGCACTAATAGTCACGCTTCTGTTGTATACATTGGCCATTTTTTCACAGGGGCATAATGAAAGCTGCTTTTTTGAGATGTAACGTTATTTATCAAAATAATTCACCTAATTGAGGGTATGTGTAAGAATATACAGGGAGTTATATTGTAACATTTCAAGCGAAATATGTTAATATGAGAAAGCGACGCAAAATTCGATTTGCTACAACTATGTGCGACTTAGGTTTCTACGAAAACACCAGAGGATTAAATTGATGACATTTTAAAAGACACTAAAAAGCGAACCGAGAGTGAGTGACCACGAATTAATTTAAAATAAATATTTTTTAATAACCTGCATGTAAATAAAATGTAATTAAGTAAAACTTAAAGATAACGAAATATTACGCAGCAACCAAACTATTAAGAAATCGTTCAAAAGTGAATAAATATTGCTACCGAAGTAAATAACAAACATAAAGAAATCTTAAAACCGAATGTAATTAGCTAGAGAATATTAATTGTAATTTCGCAATATTCCGTTATAAATAAATTGCTAATCAAAGCATGTACGCGATACGATTATCAATAAGTGTAAGGCCGAATAAAAATTATCAAAAACGTTCGAGGAACAACGAGCGAAGTATCAAGTTTTTGTACAAAAGAACGAAGCTTTCAGGTAAAACAGGACAGTTCTTGCAGGCCCGTGCTCGAGCTAACACCGCTAGCTCTTGCGACGCCGGGCTAGAACTACGACCGCGTGCTTCTGTAAATAAATGCTCTGTCGAGCAGACCGAGATATTTTTATTGAATTAAAAAGCGATTTGTTAACTGCAAAGAACGTAAACCGCTCGCGTCAATTTTTTATATTAATTTCAAAAGCTTTGTCGCAGAATTTAAATCTGCGGAATTATTTCAGGCATCCGAAAGGATGAAATCCCATTTGAATTATTCGATCCTGTCTAGCTTATTGTCGAGAGCAGGCGAGTTGCTTTGTAGCGGAGGGCTCCCGACAATTAAGTACAGCTAGGACGCTCGTACGTTGTGTTGTCTTTGTATTGAACGTATAAGCGTCACTAGGGCCCGTGAAGACGCCTCCGTAAAAAATCTCTGTGTTGTCTATGTAGCGAGGGCTTGTTTGACGTCAACAACTCCGTAATACCTTCATTTACCGTGTGGCATCGGTCACTGCTAGACCAAAGGACCACCGTCTGAACCGTCTAAATCATTTTACGAAAGGAGCACGTCCTCGAGCGACGTGATTCCTTTAGAACCTGGAAAGATACTGAACTCGTTTGAAAAAATTTCACAACTAACAGGCGAACATAAAATTCTATCGGACGGGACGCGCTTCCTTGTAAGGGACACAAAGCAACGTTCTGTGTCAGTCAGCATTAACTTAATACCGCGAACGCTTCCTTTTACTTTGAAAGCTTTTAATCCTAACAAAACGCAACTGCTTTTAATTATAATTGTTAATTATCCATTACTGTAAATATGTTTAAAGTCTCAGAAAGGATTAATTTAAATTATTATTTCAGTTATAATGGATAAAATTACTTTTGAAGGTTTTATCCATCTTGTTATTTCCGCTGAGCTTAATTATTAAATATACGATTGTGAAAATATGGTTTCACATAAGAAGTCGCGACCACTTTCGAGGGTCTCTACGTTTTAATACATAACTTTCTCCTATTTAGGATAATCGACTACGAACTGTTACAGGAGAGGACTATAGCGAGAATTGGTGTGTTCTACCAGACCGGAATGAACCTTCCCACTCCGATGAGAAATCCCGGAGGCGAAAATACAAATCATTTTTCCTGATCCTATTAACCAAAGACCACGCTTTGAATCATTACAATGTTTAAAAAAAGAACAATGAATCATATTAGTTGAAAATACTAGGTCGTGGAAGTTCTATTTTTGCATGAATCTAAAGGACTTCATACTAAGTAAACAACTTCCTCTTTACAGTTTTCTAATATTCTTAAAAATAATTTTGTTATAATGGTGTAATGAAAAACCAGCCACCTTATATTGACATTATGACATTGCTTTTAATGGATGAACGTAGACACTATAGACATCCCAATAAGCGTAAAATTAAAAGTAATACGAATACAAAGAAGCTTTTTTTTCTAGTTATGTACAATATACTATGGTTGCGTTTAGACTAAAACTATTAAATCATTCATAAAATTATAGCTGACCTACCTAGCGGTATCAATTTACAGTAACACACTTTTACAGCTGTAGCAGCACATTTAGATTTGTTTATTATAATAAATTACACGATAAGGGGATTACCCTTTTATGCAACTGAAAGAATTTAGAAATAATGTATACATTCTTTTAACAATTTTAAAAAAGTTATTTATCAATAACTGATAATAATAATAATAGAGTTTAGTCATGAATCGTACTAAGAAAATATGTTATATGTAAAGACAGCTTAAGCAGTTATTTATTGACATTTTTTAATTTTACACGTAAAAATCGATTTACATTGCTAAAATAGCGTGACATTAGCCTACACTTAGAATAAAAGTACTTTAAACACTTTGGCCAGTTTTAAATTTTTCTAGTTAGTTTTGTAACAGTATTCTGAGGAATGGCACAATAATTTGCCCAATTCGACTTAGAATAATCCAACATTGTGTCATACGCTGTTTCAAAGGCAAGTTTAAAAAAGTGATATTAGAGGAATATTGTAATAGTTTCAAAACTTTCAAAACAGTTTTCCCTAACATTTCCTTCGGATATATACTTAACTACTTAAATGGCCAATTAGATTGTTTTAAAAATTTCAGCTACATTATTATAAATTCCCTTAGTATCATTTTGTGAAATTTCCTTCGAAACTGCAAATAATTAAAAATGTTAAAGTATGTTAATTCGCTTACATATTTATTTCTCTTAATCTAATTTTCCATTTTACAGTTTATAAATCCATGTTAATCGAATCATACCTCTGTAAGTACTTCATTATTATAGACCTGTGAACAATTTTATTAATAGAAGAGCACCAATCAGTTAAACACGGTGTAGATGGCCACAATTTGCGATTAAGTTTTTATTATTAAAACATTGATTAAACAACGAAACGCATCTAGTAACTGACGCAAATTGGCATAATTTCGTTTATCAAGATATTAGTCACTGACATTTAAAATGGTGTATCATTTTACAGTCTTGTTTTTATGCATCTGCTTCGAAAGTTAAAATAAACACGTACAATTCTACTCTACTACGGATATGTTTATTTAGTAAGAAACACTTACTCGATGATATTTGTATATTTGGAAGCATGTGCATAGTCGATTCGTTATTATTAAAACAAAGGAATTTTTAGTATTCGTATTGCTTTTAATTTTACCCTTAAAAGGAATGTCATTTTATCTGAAACACCCCGTATATGACTACTTCCTCATTTCATCCCCTGTCGGTTTGCTTACAATAGTTGTTGGTCAAGAATGAATTGTAATGTTAATAATTTCTGATTGGTGCTCCCTTCGTTTCATAGCTTTCTTCTAAATTTTAAGAATGCCTTTTAGGTAAATCTTAAATAATATGTAAATGTATCTGTAACCGAGACACTTCGTTACATTCGCTATATATTAAATTTCTATGATAATGTAGAACTGAAGGTCGTAAGCGAAAAACCACGGGACCCAATCAAATGTTTTTAATAAAGAAATAGTAAAACGAAATAATAAATTTAAACGAATATAGCGTTTTTTATATTTTTGCAAAATATATAATATAGTAGTAATAATAGGCAATTAATAAACCTTAGTTAACTATTAATGGTAAGCAGCAGATTAAAACTAGGTAAAAGCTTTAACTGGGAACTAATAACTAAAATAAAATTAACAAACCCATACGTTAGCTTAACTTTAATTCTTATAACTAAAACCATCTGAAATAACATTACAATACAGTAATAAGCCTGGGGTTGTTTTCACTCATTAGTTAAAGTTGAAAACTTTGTTGTATATATGTAACCTAAATAAACAAAAAATTCCCTTACGAGACTTATTTTATTCTACTTAATGCATTATCTACACAACTTTACTATCAACAAATTACAAAGATCAAAGATGGACCCATTACATTACATTAAACTTCAGATGCTGTTTATGATAATAACTTATTTCTTTCCTAGGATAGATACACAGAAATAGAATTCTGTAATGATTTTTTAGATCCTGCCAGTTTTTGTCACCTTTACTCTCTTTCAAAAGTATACCTACCAATTTATTACAACTCATATTGAAATTGCAATGTACTTTTAAAATAAAGGAACACGTTAAATAGCTTTCTCGGTTAAGAATTTAAGTATAGAGCCAGATCTACCCATTGCGCTGATTTAGGTATACTTTCAATCAAAAACATTTAATTCGTTTAAAAGCTTATTGTAAGATTCCAGGTAATTTTTTATAGTTTTATAAAAATTATTCATTTCTTCTATATATTTCTTCCGATCTGGATTATTGAAATTTTCTTATGTTTAGTGGTATGCATTTGTTATGGATCATTTCCTTCAAATTGTTAAAAATGTCTTATAAAATATGTTTTATCGCAGTTTATAACGAGCTGGAATGCTCCTTGCGCCTCAAAGGTTGTCAAAGATGTTAATTTTCCTGAATTAGTTAGTTTTCTCCGGCCACCACGATGGATAAATGGGGGATCCTACATCTATACTGAAATTAATTCGAAAAAAATTCAGGAATGATTTGGAAAGTCAAAAATTGGGGAAAAGTCGTGATTTATGGGCGCCACCTTACCTCAATTATTTTAACGGTTAGAACTTCGGAAATCGAACGATAAAATGTCCTATTTAAAAATTGTTATTATGGTATACTCACTATTTAATTACTTAGCGTACGCCACTGGGTAGGCGCTTCAACTCAATTCGAGGTAGATTCACTTTACTTTCATAGGTCTAACGTTTTCCTGTGAGAAGTTGTTATTTACTACTACTAATTTATTTATGACAGTGAAATAATAAGAGCATCTGCTTTGAATAAGTCCCTTATAATGGCGATAACATTAACAAATACATACAATACAGGCACATTTGGACACTCAATTACTTAATCAATAAAATGACAACATAGTGGACCCCTGTATTTGACTTCTAAAGACTATCTTAAATAATAATAAAAATACTTGCCCCTTCTAATGGCGAACTTAATTTACGGTAATTATCTAAATTAAATTTATATTTTCGGTTCGTTAATTAAATCTCATGCAATAAGAACAAATTTTCTAACTGCTACTTGGTTGAAGTAGGTCTCCCAGCGGTTTATTACTACGTTACGAGAAAGGAGGTTGAATGTCGGATTCCCTAATGAAGCTCTGCGACTTGGGGGTGCAAGGAAATTATTGAAAAAGTGCCATTTGCTTGTACTTGAGTTGGATTACGTGACCCTTGGCAGTAAGCCCCAATGCCTCCTCCACTTCATGAATAAAGGGTACGGGATGGAACTTTCCAAGACGTTCTACAGGCTTATGGCCAAATTTTGAACGGAAATGACGAAATTCAACCGAATTTACAAATTTGTTTGTAGCGCCAAGCTGCCTAATTCGCCAAAATTCAGGCATTCGATATTCGCCAAGGGAAACTAATTCGTTGCTTTCATGCACTTTTATGCGGCTTCACTACTTTAGTAACATCGCGTCTCGTTATTGTATGCTTTTACTCAAGAAGTCTTATCTCAACTGCCTGTTAGATGACGTTTTGCTTTGGAATTGCCAGGAAAACGGGGTTCGGTAGCTAACGTTTATTTCTAGAAGCATAAACATTCGCATGCGAAAGCTGAAGTGGTAAATTGTTTTAAAAGCGTGAACCGAGGGTTTCTTAATGTTAATAATTATGTTAGGAATTGACAGTAACCTGTGAAATCCTTGTTTATAATTCTAAATACAAAAATGATATTGGTAGTTTACCCATCAGTTTTTATTATTGATAGAGTGTTCCCATATAAATGGCAGATTTTCAGGAATTTAGACGCGCTTACAGGTTTTTTTAAGATTCGAATGAATATCAATTAAACAAGACTTGCTGATATCGCCTTCAAAAATTGTTTTAAAACTTTTGTTGAATTTTCTGCGCTCAAAAAGTAATTCTTTAAGGGTTCAAGCAATTTCAGTAAACAGAAGGGAGGTTATAAACTTCACTGTGTAGTTTTTACTTTCTCTTATCTACATGAAATATAGTATAAACTCCAAAATTTTCTATGTCGAAATTTTATTGGAAATACACGTTTTGGGGCCCCCCGAGTCCGAAAAACACGTTTTTAAAAATTGACTTGTCTATGTGTATGTGTATGTGTGTGTGTGTCTGTGCGTATGTCTGTCTGTGTGTGTGTGTTTGTGTGTGTGTGTGTGTGTGTGAACAAAATATCTCGAAAACTAAATGTCGTAAATGAACGAAATTTTACATTTGAGTTTGTATACATTCTCGCACGCGACTGCAATAATTTCACTAAAATTCAATAACCGGAAATGCTATTTTACTCTTGCAATTTTTTGGTTTTTCGCGATTTTCTGGAAATCGGCTTTAATGCTTTTTTTAGAATTTATTGTCCTTCTCAGTTGTACAATGCCCTTTCATATAATTAAAACAATTTCTCAAAATAATGTCCGTAAAACGAGTAACCGGAAGTAGTCTTACCATTAACTATGACTAAAATAACTATGAAACTAATATTCCTAAATGAATGAAAATTTGTATATTATATCCTAGCTACCTTTGCATACTAAATCAAGAATTTTGTTAGAATCGAATAACCGAAAGTACAACGTTATTTCTGTTATTTTTAGATATTTTCCGAATTTTCGGTTTTTTCGCAATTTTCTCAAAATCGACTCTAAAGATTTTTTAAAACTTATTTCGTTTCTTACCCATTTAATGACCTTTCATATAGTTTAGGCCGTTTCTCAGAAACTTTTCCGTAAATTGAGTAACCGGAAGTAC